>CAMZMU010000051.1:17610727-17720204 GCA_947311845.1 Poa pratensis | reverse complement strand
AGTATTGATCGGGCCACCGATTCCGACCAAGACCCCCGCGTGGGAGACAAAAAACTAACATTACCAGGAGACAAAATATGACGAGTCAGTACGAGATTTCGTTCCTCGTGGTTGAATTTGAATATGCGAACAGGTCAAAAACTTGGCGCGAAAGGTCATGCTACCACGTACAAAGAAACACAGGACTTCAAACCTAGGATCAAACTGCATGCACACACGCCGTACCGACTCAGTACTTTTACTCGATCCGATCCCAGACCCGGCCCCAGTCACCTATATAAGCAAGCTCACCATGGTATACTTTCTTCACATCACCACAGACAATTTCAGAAGCCAGAACTCCAAACACATCAAATTCAGAAAGAAATTTCTCCCTCCCCTCTCGTCTTCGAGGCATACAAACAACAACAATGGCCATGGCTATAGCTACGGTGAGGTTGGCGGAGGTGATGTTGCTGCTCATGTTCTTGACGCAGATCTTCGCGTCCACCTCGCTGCGGCGGCGAGGCCGTTGGAGGGTGCAGAGTGGACGGTGGGCGGGATCAGAATGGTGACACAGATGCTCGGCGGCATCAAGCAGTCAGGATCCAACACCCCAACGCACTGCTGCTAGTTTCGTTTTTGCATATTTCCATAGATCCTGGTGGGGCAGCAAAGCCACCTCCGACGACTTGTGATCAAATATACGACAAAACTGTTACCATTTGTTCTTTGTTTGTTTGGAGATATGTTTTTTTTCTTATTTTTTTCCTTTTCTTTCAATATCAAACCGTAACTATGATACTGTATTGTAATATATATGATTCATTGATTCTGTTCGTGCGGGCGTATAACAATAATTTTCCACTTCAACGCTAAGCTAATTTTTTTTGGATATATTGCGTTCATTTCGGACTCTGCTAAAAAGTAAAAAAGACGCAAAATGCAAGTGCCAACGTTGGCCTGGGGCTAGTATTTTTTTGAGGTTAAGACGGTCATATCCGTCATCCGATTAGATAGAATAAAGGTTTATGTACAGAATTTTGAGGAAGGGAAAAATCCCTTTACAAAAACAAAACAGAAAACTAGTCTCCAGCATCATGTGTGTGGGCGTAAGTCCGCAACGCCAACTCCTCCCACACCAAAGCACCACCTCCGCAGGTGATTCGCGCACTACGAAAAGTTCTACGATCCCTCCCCTTCCATAACCCCCCGCGAGGAGCGCCCAGGCATCAAAAACCTCGACACTAGGGCACCTCCGGCGGAATCATCCGCTCCATCCCGGTCCCTCGTCTTCTTCTTCTTGGACTTCTTCATGGAAAGGACAAGGTCGTCGATTGCTGCCGCAACTTTGTCCGAGATGGGACCATCTAAGAAGGCCAAATACTCCTGTCGGCGGCGCTCCGAAAGGGTGGCCACCTCAGGTAGCGAGCCAAGACGGCGCGCCACGGCTTCCTTGGCTAGCAGCTCCATGTTGGCACCCTGAGGGTGCAAGCTCAGCAAACCTGATGCTCCTTCGCGCCAACGGCGCCTCAACCTCCTTCTCGTGGACTAAAGCCGAGGGCCGGCGTGCCCATAACAAGGTCCTGAGCGGCGTCGAGATCCGGGCGAGGAAGCCTGACAAGTCAAGTTGTCCAGATCCTGCATGCACGGCGTGAGGATGTCCTTATTGATCTGCTGCTCGGCCTCCTGCTCACCCTGATCGGCCGGCGGTGCAGAGCACTCATGCAAGAGCTCTCCAACCGAACCCGGCGAGACCCTCTCCTGTGGACCTTCATCATCAAACAGGCCAACTCCCTGCATTCTGCTCCACGTGGTTGGGTATGTCAAAACCCACCCGCTCCTGCATAGCAGCGCACTCCGAAACAAAGGCGAGAAACGACACAGAGTTGCCCGCATCTCTTGGGAGAAACATCCATAGGGCTCGAGACCCCCATCCACGCAGCCATCGTTGACACCAAGAGTTGGAGGAGACGCTGGAGTCAACGGAACCTCAGCAGGCGCCAAGGAGAGCCTTTCCAGAGCAGCCTCAGCCCGCTCCACAAGGATCCCAAAACGCTCCAACAAACCATTCACTGAATCCTTCATCGCAAGCTGAGCAGCGACCATCTCCTCAAACTTGGACGACCAAGCCACGCAACTCATCCGCAGTAGCTCGCTTGCTGCTCGAAGAAGGATTTTTCCATCACATCTGCAACCGCAGACTTGGTCGACAAATGCGCCTGAATTGGGGGATCCCGGTCCCCGTGCTTGCCAGGGGGCGCAGCGACCTCAGCCCAGGGGCGGTCCAAAGGCCGTAGCGGACCAGCAACAGACGAACCCGAGCAGGAGGAAGGTCGGCTGGCTTGTCGAACTGCCAACAATCCCGCTCGCGTGCCCAATCAGGTGTCTCGCCTGGGGCTATGTATCACGTAGTCGTAGTGGATATTATGCCGAACTCCTGGACCCGGTAGCGATGTAAATACTCTACACTTTTTAATAAGCTCAACACACAAGAGCTTGTCTCTCTGCCTATGGTCCGGCATGGCAGACAACCAGGGTTTTGGGCCGATAGTAACGCACGATTCTGAGAACCGGTTGAGACTGGCCTAGTGACCAATGCTCCTTCCCTTGATGGAGCCGATGTTCCGATCACCCAAAGTCCAAACAGTTACATACGATACTCTCTCTGTGTGTGTTAGATATACAAGGCAACTAGTATCCGACCTTAATTAATAAGGCCCAAAGGTTCCAACAAGTTCGATACATGTTGCGGCACCTGAGAACCTTGCTATCGTCATGATTAGTTAGACATGATGATGTTGACTTCGAGAGGTAATATCCCGAGCGATCTTGTCAAACAAGACAAAACACAATGTTTACCAATGTTCAAGCCCCCTGGATGGGTAATATCCCTACATATATAGGCGACGGTGACGGACACGTCACTACCTTATCGGAGGCGTCTCCTTGGAGTTATTGACTCTCGCGGTGCGATGGCTTCACGGTGGATGGAAAGGATGTCGTGTGGTCGAGGGAGGTGGACATCGAGGCGGCGGCTCCGGAAGGTGGTGGTGCGTCGAGGCAGCGGCCTCGGTCTCCGTTGCTACGGGGCAGGTCCGTGACCTTGCACGAGTCTGGGTGACAACCTTGGCTGTGCGGATGCTAGTTCGTCGACTCGGTTAGATCACCTCCCGGCAATGCGAAGGTTGATCGCGACGAACCCGGATTTGACGAGACGTTGATGTCTGCAGCGGTCATCTTTAGTAAGGGTAGCAAGGGCTACGAGACGGCTAGGTCGTGTGGCGTTTTGTCTCGTGTGCGGCCTTGGTGCCAAGTGGTGTAAGTCGGGGCGGCGGCCCCGGAGATGGTGGCATGTTTGTAACGTTTGGTGGGCTAGCGTCATGTGGGCGACGATCCCCTCGCTTGTACGATTTTTTAGCCATGTTTTTCTCATAAACAGGGCATGATATAGTTTGTATGATTTTTTGACCCCGGTTTCCCTTATATAGTGGGTCAATCTCTTCTAACTATTCAAGCGTGGATATCGACCACTTAAGCTAAAAAAAGTATATGTTGATACAATGGGTTACAGAGTATAAGACAATTATTTCTTCTACAAAGCATGATCTTTATAATGGTTATTCGGACTGGCATCCATAATGGGTTGAGTCTTCAGTAGGGTCTTCGATTCTTTATATGGAGCAATCATGTTATGATATGATAGGTCATATAAAAGAGTTAACACATTTACCTTAAGCTCCTCAAAGTACTTACGTTGGCGCGACTCGGTGCGGGGACCATATGCACTCTTTGGTCGACAAATGACTGTCTAGTCATGTATGGTACTAGGCAAGATGGCGCGGCTGGATAATAAAACAACAAAATATTAAATACAATTTAGGGAATATTTAAATTGGGCAATGAATATAAAAGAAAAATATAATAGTGAATGTCCTACTCAGTGTAATCCTTAAGTGAAGTAAAAGGAACACAAATTTCTACAAAATTTTACTGGCACGGCTAAATGTGCAGAAAAAATATATATACACGCTACATGTAAGCATAACGCGAACCTTTAAACTTTCCGTAAGCTCGAATATAAACTTGAAAGATATTAATGTTATGCAGAGACATTTTTTACATGATCCCTTCACTGGAAGATGCATATGCTCCATTGTTTAGCACGTACTGTGTAAAGGTACGTACAGTAAGTGTCCAGCTACAAACAATTTAATCCTGTTTCAAAATATTTACATTAATAATAATAATTCAGAGATTCGAACATTGGGAGGTTCTCTTAATCAATTATGCCATCAAATCCTTTAGTCAAGCAATCAATCGCATAGGTATGATGTAGAGAAACAAAAGAAAAAAATCTGATACGATGGATAAATTCTTATCATTCACAAAGGTTGGTAGTCTAACACACAATCTTGGTATACAAAATTAGACAATGACATGAGGCTTGCAGGTGATATGTTCATATCTATAATAAACTAACAGAGACACCATCGTGCATCTATTGAAGAGAAGCCTACTTGAGGTGAGTGTATTGTCAACCACATCAATGGAGGATGATGTGTAGCCGCCCTGTTACTGTCAGAGATAGCGCTGGTGGGCAGTGGCCATCGCAACTGATGTTATTTTCTTCAGATAGAGGAAGTCAGTGCTAATGGAAATCACGGACGAAAAAGAACAGAACAGAGATGAACTTCAGTACATACGTCGATTATTAGTGTCTCCATGACGGCCAAGTGCTAGCGGTCTCATCCGTTGGAAGTTGTATATTAACGATGCTGACCTGTTAGTGAGTATAACACACAAAGGAAATCCCAGTTGCAAGCATGTGTTTCCTTTTGCACACTGAGCCTTCTCAACAAAATGCAGCATATCGCTTTTGCCTGAGTAAACCAAAATAATCCATATAGATTACATTTCCATAAGAAGCACGAAACTAAAGCAATGCATGAAATACTTCTCGAGGTGAACGAAAGAACACCTCATTGGAACGAAGCTTCAACCTGAAGATACTGTCAACGAAGCTAGTTAGAGAACAAAATCATTCTATAGTTCTACCAATATCATCAGTAAAAACTTAATGATGCTCATGAGAGAAGTATAGGTTGTCAAATTTGCTTGCACCAACAAAAGCAGCAGCAGTAAGTTCATTTTGCCTGCTATTAAAAGGGCATTCACAACATGTATTTATACAAAAGATACCCATCGTGCAGGTGTGGCTATAATCCATAGAACTGGGATTTCCTTTGACCAATAAAGAAATTACTAAAATACTAATTTTATATACTGAGAGAGGTGGTGCTAGATAATTGATTTTACCTTCATAACTATGTAACAAAATCTCAGTACCAATCAAATCACTCTCAATTCAGCCTAAAATCACTAATGAATTGCTGCCTGAAAAAATATACACTCCAGTAGTCATGATTTTGAGAAATCCCAGAAATAGGTAAATCTTGAATGAATGTTAGATGTACAGGAGAAATCCATGCATCATACCTTTTCTTAATCCTAAAACATAAAATCGAAAGTTATGCGAAGCAAATATTCAATATTCTGAAGTTGATTGTTTATGGAATACGCAATACCCAAATCCACTCCATCTGAATATGCGTAGAACTTCATGTAAACATAAAAGTGTACTGGTTGGCTCGTGGTAGATTTGTAGATGTAGAGAAACTTACTGCAGTCTGCAAGTTTGCACTGAACGTGATGGAATTCAATCCTGCTCCTTCTTTTCGACTCCTAGAACGTATAATCAGTCAAGATTTGTGCGCAAATACATGTACCTAACCAATTTTTCAAGATAATACGTTACCGATTAAACGGATTTAAACTTCACTAAGCATTTAACTTCCTCAACTTTTCTCTCTTTTTGAGATATAATGATGTTCTTTAATGAGGAAACTTCCTTAGTGAGTTGATCTACTCTTTCAAACAAAATATCATGTTTTTCGAATTTGGATATGAACTCCTTATTGAGCTCCTTTTGAGTAGATATAAATGATCTAATGGTGTTTTCCAAATCACTAGAAACATTACTACTAGTGGTATATTTGTTTGGAACATATGGGGGCTTATTATAAGAGTTATAATTGTTGTTACCATACCCATTATTACCATAGTTCCTAATGAAGTTGACATCAACATTTTCAGGATTATTACCAACTAGTTCTTGCAAAGACATATTTTCAAAATTTTGTTTATTAATAAAAGCAAGAATGATGTCCATTTTAGATGACAAATCATTTGTTTCTACTATAGAGTTCACTTTCTTAGATGAACTAGGTGCTCTATCAGTATGCCACTGACTATAATTTTGCAAGATACTTTCCAAAATGTTCTTAGCTTCTAAAACAGTTTTTCCCATGAAAGCACCTCCAGCAGCTGAATCAAGTATATTTCTAGACATGTAATTTAAACCATTGTAAAAAAGAGTGTAAAATGGTCCATTCATTAACCCCATGTGATGGACAAGTTCTAAGCATGAGTTTAATCCTATCCAAGACATGACAACATGTTCATTTTCATTTTGCCTAAAAGAGAGGATATTGTTTCTATTTTGCAGTATTTTAACAGGGGGTAATATTTCTTAATGAAAGCTTCTTTTAAATCATCCCAAGAATTAATACTACCAGTAAGTAATGAATGTAGCCACTCTTTAGCTTTTCCTCTAAGTGAGAAAGGAAATAACTTCAGTTTTAAGACATTACTTTCAACATTTTTAAACTTTTGCATGTCACAGATTTCAATAAAATCATGAAGATGCATATAGGCATCCTCAACAGCACTACCACCAAATTGTTCCCTAGTTATCAAGTTTAACAAACTAGGACTAACTTCATAGCTCTCAGCAGTAATCTCATGTGTGGTGATAGGCTTAGCAATAAATTGATCATTAGGAGTGTTTGTGTAATCACACAATTTAGTGCTATCTCCCATTTTAACAAGTTTTTATGTGTTTTTAATTTTTTATGCAAAACTGAAAATAAAATGACACTAAACAATGCAAAACCAAAATAACAAATGCAACACAAAATGCAAAATTGAATATAAAATATGCAAACCGAAATATAAATATGATATGCAAGACAAGAACAAAACAAAATAAAATGATTGAAGGTAAAGATGGATAAGATGATGCTCACGTAGGTGCAACTTCCCCAAGCTTAGGTTTTTACACAAGTTGGTGATGAAGTTGACTTGATGTGAGTGATCCTTGGATAAACCTTTCAGCTATGGTTCCCGGCAACGGCGCCAGAAAACGTCTTGATACCCTTTCTCGTGGTTACCCCACAATGGCGCCAGAAAACAGTTGCTAGCCCTTCGCGTGGTACCTGCGTGAAAAATAAATGGGTTAGGTTGAGACTCCAAGTGCAGAGTGTATGTAGTAGTGGAAGACAGTTTTCCCCACGAGGGTGACTCGAGGGTTTAATATCGAACTCTCGGGGAACCAGTATTTCAGGTGTTATCTCCTTATCCTTCTCTTGAGAACCTGCAACAAAATAAATTGTTTTGTGCCCTCAACCTCACCAAGTGGTTGTCAAGCACAAGGTGTGAGAATGATAATAAAATAAATATGCAAACAGTAGTAAATATGCAATGATGGTAAAATAAATATGCAAGGATGGTGGTAGTAATGATAAATGATATTTTTGGGTTTTATAATGAATGCAAGATGTAAAAGTGTTTTTGTATTTTCGGATTTAATAATGGCAGCAAACAAAAGTGATGATAAAAGTGTTGGAAAGGTGTTTCTTATGATTAAAATGGACTGGGGTTCATGGTTTCACAAATGCACTCTCTCTTGATAACGTGGTAGACAATGGAACACTAAAATTAACATGAAAGATGGCAAGACATGGTTTGACAAGTTATTAATAATATGGGCATCACGTCCTAACATAGAGATCTCAAGTATAAGTTGTTCTCTCTCTTATGCTCCACCAAGATGCGAACTAAATCATAACACCTTAGTAATTAAGATAAATCAGAGCATAGTAATAAGTTCAATGACATGAAGTTAAAATAAGAACATGCTAGATCTACTCATGGAGATAGTGGCCAAGGTCACATCCACTCTCCGGTAGCATGGTATTTTTGTTTATCCCTAGTGAGGCAACAATGTAAGGTAGAAAACCCAAGTGGATCGCAGAACTTTCTCTCACGTTCACTGCACTAGCCACCCCCCGTTACTCCAACTAATGCACACGTTCCCCCTCACATGCTCTCATAAACATGCTTGATCATGACAAGTAAATAAGAACGGAGTACATAATATGCATCTACTTTCATAACTGAAACAAAACCATTGTAATTTCAAACATGTATTAACTCATAATAAAGATCCACCACAAAGGAATTACATAGATGACCGTAATCATGTTCAGCAGCTCATACGTACTAATTAGTGAAGCTCATAGAGAGGAGACATACATAAGTTACTTCCACAAACCCGTAGTCCAGGGGTGGACTACTCCCTCTTCATCATGGTGTTGGTGCAGATGTTGTCGGAGGGAAGGAGACCACACCGGCAGCGCCCCGCCGGAGTTTTCCCCCTCCAATCTTCAGCTCCAGATCTCTGTTTCGTGGTTTCTGTGTTTCTGCCGCGCTCCCTATCGCGAAAGCCCTGGGGGGTCTATATATAGTCGATTTTAGGTCAAGACGAAGCTTCGGGAAGAAAGATCGACGGCAGCGGAGGCCCGAGGGCCAGGACGGGGGAACCCACGCAGCCAAGGAATCTGGCCGCGTGGGCCCACCCCTTTTGGCCTTCTAGTCTCCGTTTTTTCGATTCCTTTGCGCCTACGTTTCGTTCCTTCCAAAAAAGTGATCCCCGTAAAGTTTCAGGTCATTTGGACGTCGTTTGGGTCCCTGAAACATCAAAATATAGAAAAAGGGGTTTTCTGACAGCGCAGGGTTAATTCCAGAAAAATGGGGAAGTTGTATCCCCAAAACTCAATATAAATCATGAATATAACCCTTATATGATGCAAATAACATGGAATAACATGTAAATTTCATGTATGCATTTTACATGCATCAGTACCTGAGCCCATTAGTTGAAGAACTTTTACAGTTGTGGCGTGATGAAGGGGTACGTGTGTGGGATGAGCACAAACAGGAGCCATTTGACCTACGAGCGTTGTTGTTTGTAACCATCAATGATTGGTCTGCTCTTAGTAACATTTCAGGACAGTCAAACAAGGGATACAATGCATGCACGCACTGTATAGATAAGACTGAAAGTATATATGTACGTAACAAGAATGTGTACCCGGGCATCGTCGATTTCTTCCAAAGCAGCATCCCGTAAGAAAGAGAGGCAAGCATTTCAAAGGTGAGGCAGATCACCGGACGAAGCCACCCGTCCCTACTGGTGATGTTATATATGATATGGTCAAGGATTTAGAAGTAATCTTTGGAAAGGGTCCTGGCGGACAGTCTGTTCCGAATGACGCTAACAAGCGCGTACCCCTGTGGAAGAAGAAGTCTATATTTTGGGACCTACCCTATTGGAAACTCCTACAGGTCCGCTCTGCAATCGACGTGATGTGATGACCCACAAGTATAGGGGATCGCAACAGTCTTCGAGGGAAGTAAAACCCAAATTTATTGATTCGACACAAGGGGAGCCAAAGAATATTTATAAGACTTGACAGATGAATTGTCAGTTCAGCTGCACCTGGAAGTAGACTTGCTCGACACAGATTATCAGTAGCAACAGTTTTATAGCAGTAGCAGTAGTGAAATAATAGCAGCAGTAAAATAAAAGCAGCAGTAATAATTGAAGTAGACAACAGGATTAAAATACTGTAGGCATAGGGATGGATGAACGGGCGCTGCATGGATAAGATAATTCATGAAATAGTCATGCGTAGGGCATTTGCAGATAAATAATAATGAAGCATCCAAGTAATAATCAATCATAGGCATGTGTTCCGTATTTAGTCGTACGTGCTCGCAATGAGAATCTTGCACAACATCTTTTGTCCTACCAGCCCGTTTGCAGCGGGGCCTCAAGGGAAACTACTGGTAATTAAGGTACTCCTTTTAATAAAGCACCGGAGCAAAGCATTAACACTCCGTGAACACATGTGATCCTCACATCGCACCCATCCCCTCCGGTTATCCCAATTGCTGTCACTTTGGGGCCTCGGGTTCCGGACAATTATATGTGCATACAACTTGCAGATATGATCTAAAGCAATAATTATCCTCATGATACAATAACATGTTCAGATCTGAAATCATGGCACTCGGGCCCTAAGTGTCAAGCATTAAGCATAACAAGTTGCAACAATGACATAAAGTACTAATAATGGATACTAGGCACCATGCCCTAACAATCTGATATCTATTACATGAATGATCTCATCCAATCCCTACCATCCCCTTCAGCCTACATCGGGGATTACTCACACAAGGATGGGGAGTCATGGATGGTTGATGGAGAGGCGTCGGTGATGATGATGGCGATGATCTCCTCCAATTCCCCGTCCCGGCAGGGTGCCAGAATGGAGTTTCTGGTCCCCGAAATAGGGTTTTCGGTAGCGGCGGAGCTCTGGAGTGTTTCTGGGAAAAACGTCAATCCTCCTCGGGTTTTTAGGTCAAGGGGATTAAGTAGTCGAAACGGGGACGCGAGGTGGTGACCGAGGCGGCCACACCACCCCCCAGCGCGGCCCACCTCCTGCCACGCGGGCCCATGGTGTGGGGCCCCTGTGGCCCACCTCCGTCTCATCTTCTGGCTCCGTGTGTCTGTTGGAAAAATAGGAACTCCAGGATATTTTTCGGGAATTTCCCCGAAACTTGACTTTCTGCACAAAAACAAGACACCAGGGCAATTCTGCTGAAAACAGCGTTAGTCCGTGTTAGTTGCATTCAAAACACATAAATTAGAGGTAAAACAACAGCAAAAGTGTTCGGGAAAGTAGATACGTTTTAGACGTATCAACTCCCCCCAAGCTTAGCTTATTGCTTGTCCTCAAGCAATTCAGTTAACAACTGAATGCGATAAAAGAAACTTTTAGGAACACATTTGCTTCATATGATGTTTACATTCTCACTATATGATCAAGTACTTAGGCAATTCATAATGAGAAAAATGCAGATAATGCCACCTAGTAGTTATGTGAACTATGAAAAGATACCAACACACTAAGAATAAATAACATGAAATAAGTCTATCTACAGGATTGCAATGTTCATAATAAGATATGATAAAGTGGTATCTCGCTTGCCTTTATTTGTAGAGCAAAACATAAATGCCAAGGCACCTCTGAAGTTCAAGTGAAGACTAGAAGTAAAGATATCAAAGATAAAAGCATCAAAGTTATACCACTGTTAACCGCATTCTGGGACAAGCACATTACACTAAGAATGACAGTTATGCTCTCGAGAAGGTACTCAAAGAAAGGATGGTGACTCAACATAAAATAAAAGATTGGCCCTTCGCAAAGGGAAGCAGGGATTAACATGTGCTAGAGCTTTTTATTTGTAAAACAGAAGTAAAAAAATATGTTTTGGGAGGTGGTTGTTCCTGTCAACGAATCAGAAAATGGAAAGCACAATATGACCCCTGCCAACCAGACTTTTAAGAGCGGCTCCCATGAAGGACGTTATTTCTACCAGCAAGGCAGATCATCCCTCTTTTCTCTTTTGTTTACACATGCAGATATTTCACTGGTATCATTGCTTGTCTGATAAATCAGGGCAAAAATGTGAAGATAATTAAGCAGTTAAAGTTGTAATTAATTGGGACTGGGCACCCCATTTGCCAGCTCTTTTTGCAAAATTAATGGATAAGCGGATGTATATGCCGCTAGTCCGGTGGTAAAGTCTGTTTGACAGGTGACATAAAGACATCCACCCCGTCCTCATGAGCTAAAAACAGTGTCGCAAAATGAGAAGTGTTTTGAAGGTTTTAAAGGTAGCACATGAAAATTTACTTGGAATGGTTCGAAATATCATGTATAGGAGTTTTTGGTGGACTCTTTGAGATAACTTGGTTTTTAAGGATTTGGAAGCACGAGCAGCATTCCCGCTCAGTACAAGTGAAGGCTATCAATAGACTGGGAAGCGACAATCAAGAGAGCAATAACCGTCATAATCATACTTGCGACAGAATAAAATTAACAGAGGCATAAAAGTGATACTAGAACTCTGAGGCAAAGTAAATCATCAAGGCTTAATTGACTTTTTGTTTTCAATCATGAGCATTGATGCATGTAAAATGCATACATGAACTTTGCATTATATTACTTATATTTCAATCATATTTGCATCATATAAGGGTTATATCATTGTTTTATATTGATTTTGGGAATATTTCACTGTTTCCCTATTTTTCTGGAATTAACCCTGCACTGGCAGAAAACCCTATTTTCTATATTTTTATGTTTCAGGGACCCATACGACGTCCAAATGACCTAATATTTCACGGGCGTCAGTTTTTGGAAGGAACGAAGAGTAGGAGCGAAGGAAGCGAACAAACGGAGACCCGAGAGCCAAAAGAGGTGGGCCCACGCGGCCAGATTCCTTGGCCGCGTGGGGCCCCCTAACTTGGGCCTCGAGCCTCCGATGCCGTCGATCTTCTTCCCCGAGCCTCCGTCTTGACCTAAAAACGACTATAAAAATAGTCCCCCGACGACTTTCGGAGGAGCGCGGCCGAAACACAGAAACCACGAAACAGAGACCTGGAGTTGCAGATTGGAGGGGGAAAACTCCGGCGGGGGGCTGCCGGCGTGGTCTCCTTCTTCTCCAACGACTTCTCCACTGTCTCCATGATGAAGAGGGAGTAGTCCACCCCTGGACTATGGGTTTGTGGAAGTAACTTATGTATCTCTCCTCTCTTTAAGCTTCACTAATTAGCACCGTATGAGCTGCTGAACATGATTACGGTCATCTATGTAATACCTTTGTGGTGGATTTTTTTATGAGTTAATATATGTTTGAGATTGCAATAGTTTTGTTTCAGTTATGAAAGTAGATGCATATTATGTACCCCGTTCTTGTTTACTTGTTCTGATCAAACTTGTGTATTAGAGCGTGTGAGGGGGAACGTGTGCATTAGATGGAGTAACGGGGGGTGGCTAGTGCGGTGAAAGTGACAGAAGTTCCGCGATCCACTTGGGTACTTTACCTTACTTTGTTGCCTCACTAGTGATAAAGAAAAATACCTTGCTACCAGAGATGTGGGTGTGACCTTGCCACTACTCCATGACTAGATCTAGCAAGTTCTTATTTTAACTTCATGTCATAGAACTTAATGCTATACTCTGATTTATCTTAATACTAGGATGACTCGATTTAATTCCCATCTTAGTGGAGTATAAGAGAGATTAATAAACAAAAGATCTCTATGTTAGGACGTGATGCCCATATAATTAGTAACTTGTCATGAAACTTTTTTGTTGCAATCTAATATGTCAATTCTAGTGTTCCATTATCTACCACTTTATTAAAGAGAGAGTGCATTTGTGAAACCATGAACCCCGGTCCATTTTTAATCATAAGAAACACCTTTCCAACAACTTTTAAGCATTTTCCATTTTCTGCCATTTAAAAATCCAAAAATACAAAAACACTTTTACATCTTGCATTCACAATACAAAACCCAAAAATATCATCCATCATTGTTTCCACCATCCTTGCATATTTATTTATCATCATTGCATATTTATTTATTGTTTTGCATGCATTATCTTTTCATATCATACTCACACCTTGTGCTTGACAACCACTTGGTGAGGTTGAGGGCACAAAACAATTTACTTTGTTTTCTAGGTTTTCAAGAGAAGGATAAGAGTAGGTTTTCAAGAGAAGGATAAGAAGATAAATCTTTCACTACTGGTTCCCCGAGAGTTCGATATTAAACCCTCGAGTCATCTCTCGTGGGGAAAACAGTCTTTCCTATACTATACACTCTGCACTTAGAGTCTCAACCTAACCCATATTCTTCTGACGCAGGTAACTACGTCATAGGGTATCAAGCATGCTTGAGCATGTGCCAAGTCAATTCAATGAATCATTCAGAGGAGGATACCACCATGTCATACCCTTTTATGAATAGAACAATGCAAGCAAATATCTATATGACATGTTATATACTATTAGTGAATTGGAACTGATCATATGAAAACATGAACTACTAAGCATCCATTAAATAACATTGCCCTCACACAAACCAGCTAAGCATGTCCACATGAGTGAGTATATGTACAAAAATGAAAACAAATAGAGTTCATACCAGCCTCTCACCACAACTCGAGTTGTCATAAATCGTCATTATTGCTTTTCACTTGTGTGGCTTGAATGATATGAAATGATAACCAAGCTCCAATGGAGTCACGGAAGACTGTTGAACTCTGCAACAACTATACAAAACCGAAGAAGAACAACAAATATTTTTGGGTTTTCGATTTGAAACAACAAAGAAAGGAACAAACAAATAAAGCAAAATCTTTTTGGATTTTTGAATACTAAACCGAAGCTAAAAGATAAAGCAAACCAGTACTAAAAGGTAAACAAAGAGAAATAACAGAAATATTTTTGGTCTTTTTGGGTTTTGGAAAATAAAATCAAAACGAAACAACAAAAAAAAAAAAATGAAACATGGATATACAAAGTACCGACCGAATATGATATAAAGTGAGTGAGATGTCGGTATACCTCCCCCCAAGCTTAGGCTTTTGGCCTAAGTGGAGATCAATCATCCCATGTGGGCCACGCAGGGGCGCCTCCAGTGTATGACGAAGAAGGTCCCTCGTCCTGGTGTGAGCTCGAGGATGCACCGGTATAATACACGGTATAATCCTCAGGGGGCGCCATGTACGTGTCTGTTGGTGTTCGGGGTAGTGCTGCGAGTGGAAGTTGAGCGCACCTAGATGCTCGTCCAATTCCTCCTTTGACAGTGACAACGGCTTCCTGAAAATACTGAACAAACTAGGCTGCGGCAAAGGAACTTCCTTTTCGGACCCGTCAGTAAACAAAACTTTATAAACTAGACAACCTGCATGAGAGTTAGGTGTAATAAAATGATGGCTTCATAGCAGCAAGGTCAAGTTTGAGGGGTAACAACTCATCATGGGATCAACAGAAGGCCTAGATAAGCTAAAACACGTGCAGCAATAATTCCTCCAAAGATTGGTCCTTTTGCGGCAAGGCGACGAGCAATCAAAGCACCGAGGTTATAAGTTTTATTATCCTTAAGTGCAGCAGCCAGAAAAGCTAAATGGTAGTTTGAAATGTTACTAGTGTTTTCTCTAGCAAGAACACTCGTGGCAAGATAATAAGTAAAATATCTAATGGCTGGGAGTTGAATGTTCCTTATCTTGCCACGCTGCGCTGTACGGTCATCATCATAAGTCACCTCCCGGTAAAGTTCCAGTAGATCGGAGGTTGCCCCTGAATTCTTCTTGCTGTCCCAGATGGAGCAATACCTATGACTCTGCAAAATCTTTTCAGATCCATGGTGTAAGGTTATCATAAATTTTAAATGCAACAGAGGGACTGAAATGAGTGTTATTGAAGGTAAAGCTCTCAACAAAAATCTTGGTGAGCCTTGCATATTGCTCACTCTCATCCTGCATAAACTCCATCAAACCAACTTTGTTAACAAGGAATAAGAAATCATCAAGGATCCCTGCATCTCTCAAAAAGTCAGTACAAGGGAAGATAGATGCATGTGCAACACCATCATCCCCTCATCACCAATCCTTGGTGTCATAAGGTCCTCATTGTAGGATGGCCTACATCGAGCAGGACCTTGAAGGCCTTGTTGCTCTTGGTGCTTCCCTCTCAAAAATCTCTCCATAAGTGTGATTATGCATCTTCCTTTTCTGAAATTTTTAACAAAACCTCATAAAAATGATTTTGGAGCAACTAAATCAAAGAAACTACTATAGAGACTTGCAAGAGGGCTACACATGCATCAAAACTAATTAATCTAAGCATAGAACAAGCATGCAAACACATCTAACATGTCACCTACAGTACCAAAATACTCAAGAAATACACAACTAAACAAAATTCTACTTGGATAAACGGAGGAGTCACATACCGGAGAGCAAATGGTCCAAATCTCAGCAACAAAGATGGGCTGAGCAAGGAGATCGAAAAATCGAGCAAGAGCAGCAAGAACACGGGTTTGAACAATGGTGGAGTGTGTGTGGGTGAGAGAAAGAAATGAGAGGAAGATGGTGAGTGGAGGGCCAGGTGGGACCCACACCATGCCACGGCGCGGCCACACCCCTGCCGCGCGGTGGGGTGGTGGGAGGCATGGTGGGTCCCCCTGGTCAGCCCCAGGCACTCCCACATTCCTCTTTAAAAACTAAGATTTATGGTATAATTTTCAGAAATTTTTGAAAACTTTCATTTTGCACATTTTCTGGTATTTAAATAATAAACTTAGAGCAGAAATAGAATTTTATAAAGACCAATTTCAACTAAAACTTTGCAAGTTCAGTAACACAACAGTAGGTAAAACAAGGTTGAGAAATAAAATGTTGTTTAGTGCTTCTATGCATTTAAAACATATTTGTTAACAAGGTTGATCAAGTCTTGTCACCAAATAAATTTTATATGACATAAAAGAATTAAACCACATGAGACAATCATGTTACCTTGAATTGTATAGCAATAGATCCAATCATAATACTTTGAAATCCTTCTTGAGGTTCATAAATAGGGCAATCAATACTTCCCACTTTGATAGTTCTAAGATTGGCTATTGTATTTACTCCATATATCTTGTCCAGCTTTTTGGGAAAATAAACAGTATGCTCTTTGTCATTAACATTGAAGGTTACTTTTCCTTTGTTGCAATCAATAACAGCCCCTGCAGTGTTAAGAAAAGGTCTCCCAAGAATAATAGACATATTATCATCTTCAGGCATTTCCAACACAACAAAGTCAGTTAATATTAAACAATTATTAGCCACTTGAACAGGAACATCCTCACATATGCCAACAGGAACAGCAGTAGATTTATCAGCCATTTGCAAAGATATATCAGTTGGTATCAATTTTTCTAAATAGAGCTCTTATAAAGAGAGAAAGGCATAACACTAACTCCTGCTCCTAAATCACATAGAGCAGTTCTAACATAATTATTCTTAATAGAGCATGGGATAGTTGGTATACCTGGATCTCCAAGTTTCTTTGGAACCTTACCATTGAAAGAGTAATTAGCAAGCATAGTAGAAATTTCCTCATTAGGAATTTTCCTTTTGTTAGAGACAATATCTTTCATATATTTTGAATAAGGAGGCAATTTAATAGCATCAGTCAAAGGAATTTGCAAAAACAAGGGTTTCATCCATTCACAAAATTTATTATAGTGTTCCTCTTCCTTTGATTTATGTTTCTTATTAGGAAAAGGCATTTGCTTTTGCACCCAAGGTTCTCTCTCATTACCATGCTTTTAGCAATGAAATCTTCTTTAGTATACTTTTTATTCTTAGTATGCTTTTCAGGTTCATCTTCACTCTCCTCTTTATCAGAAGCATCATTTTTATCCTTATCATTGTTATGTTCATTACCACTTTCAGTTTCAGCATCAGAGATAGATATACTATTTGGATCATTAACATGCTCATTTTCTTTAATTGATTCAGGAGATTCTTCAACATGTTTATGTTTCTTCTTCTTCTTTTTCTTAGAAGGAGTACTAGTTTCATTAGCTAGTTGAGAATCTTGCTCAATTCTTTTAGGATGTCCTTCAGGATACAAGGGATCCTGAGTAGAAGCACCACCTCTAGTTCCTACTCCATAAGCATGTTTTTCATTTTCTCTAGAAGCATTAACTAGCAGATCTTTTTGTACCTTAGTGAGTTGATCTATTTGAGTTTGAACCATATGGAAATGTTTAATAAGCATTTTAACATCATTAGAAGTTCTTTCCACAATATCATGCAATTTACTATAGCTCTAGAATTTTCCATCAGATGATTCTGCACTCTCATATTAAAGTTATCCTGCTTAACAATATAATTATCAAATTCATCTAAGCATTGATCAGGAGTTTTAGAATAAGGAATATCTCTATCATCAAAATGTTGGAGAGAGTGTACCTCAACTGTGATGGGTGAGGAATTGGCTTACATAATTCTTCTATTGGTGGTAGATTCTTCACATCTTCAGATTTAATACCCTTCTCTTTAAGAGATTTCTTGGCTTCTCTCATTTCATCACTTAGTTCAAGAATTCCTCTCTTCTTTGGTGTGGGTATCGGGGTCGGCTCAGGTATAGTCCAATCATCATGATTTTGGCTTATTTTAGCCATTAATTCCTCAGCTTCATCTGGAGTTCTTTTCCTGAAAACACAACCAGCACAACTATCTAGGTATGTCCTAGATTCAACAGTTAGTCCATTATAGAATATATCAAGAAGTTCATTTTTAGCTAGTTGATGTCCAGGCCGAGCTCTAATAAAGAACAAAACCTTGCCCAAGATTCAGGCATTTTCTCTCCTTCGGTTTGTTTAAAGTTAAAGATTCTCTGCAAGCAGCATGTTGAGAACTAGCAGGAAAATATTTCTGAAAGAATACATTAACCAAACCAATAGGACTATCAATAGATCCAGGAGACAGATTATTAAACCAACTTTTAGCTTCATCTTTTAATGAGAAAGGGCAAATTTTAGTGACAAACACTAGTACAGAACGACACATCGGAAACGGGCAAAAAACCCCTTCGGCAACGGAGAAAGGGTCCGTGTCCCCGCCTCTGTCACTGATGTGAAGCCTCACAATGGCAACGGAGATTTTTATCGTTTGCAATAAGTTTTTCAACGGGCATAATATATAACCGTTGCCTTTAGTCTTTACATCAGATACGGAGATTAGTTTTTGACCGTTTGTAATGAGGGCTAAAGGAAACAAAAAAAAGCCGGTGACGCCTGCTGCACCGTCGACGGAGCCCTGTGGTTCCTGCTTGACGGCCGCCGGTTCTTCACCTTCCTCTTCGCCCAGCTTCATTGCGTGGTCTTCTTCTACCTATTTAGTACTGCACAAAAGTCTTGCTCCTGGAGGCGCCGGCTTCAGTGGACCGTGTGGACGGAGCCCTGCTCCTACGTCTTCACGGCCGCCGCATAGTCTCCAGGTTTACTCCTCGCCCTAAAGGAGATGAAAAAAAATCAAAATGTAAGCTCCTTCATCTCTATACACAAGACATATGCTTCTTCATCGGCATTACAGAAAATATAGAACTAATTACAACTAGAACATAGCCTAAACAATGCCTCATATATAGGTAGATTGGACACACAAATTCCAGGGATGGAGCAAGCGAGCCAAGTAGGATGCACAAGATCGATGTGTATTTGTGCATATCACAAGGATCACTAGCGCCACCCCGGATCACACGGTGTCACCTAAATTTAATCATCGGCATAACAGAAACAAAGCTAAAATCAGAGCAAATGCCTACTAAAAACAGAGAAAATCCATGGATAAACAATTAGCTACTTACAACTAGAAAACAACTAAAATCTATGTGTAAACAATGCCTACTAAAAACAGAGCAAATCTATGGATAAACAATTAGCTACTTACAACTAGAAAACAACTAAAATCTATGTGTAAACAATGCCTACTAAAAACAGAGCAAATCTATGGATAAACAATTAGCTATTTACAACTAGAAAACAGCAAAAATCTATGTGTAAACAATGCCTACTAAAAACAGAGCAAATATATGGATAAACAATTAGCTACTTACAACTAGAAAACAGCTAAAATCTATGTGTAAACAATGCCTACTAAAAACAGAGCAAATCTATGGATAAACAATTAGCTACTTACAACTAGAAAACAGCTATCCTACTGAACTGGGGTCTTACATTAGGCGAGGCGGGCTCGCTTAGAGTCGCCGCCGGAGACGGAGCTAGCGCCGGCCTCCCCTGGCGGCGCCTTGCCCTCGCCGTGGACCAAAGAGAGGGCTATGGCGGCCCGGAGGTCAGACTGGTAGACCGCCTCCTCGGCGCGTTCGACCTGGGTCGACGCCTCAGAGAGGAGGACCGCCGCCTCCAGATCGGCCTCGCCCTGACGACGCTTGGCGTCCTCGCGCTCGAAATCGGCGCGGGAGAGTTGGCAAGCGATCTCCAGATCACGATCCTCCTCCTCTTCCTCTTCCTCCTCGTCGGAGGACGAGGACGAGGAGGAGGAGGAAGACGGATGGCGGCCGGGGTACATCGCTAGGCGGATCTCGCGGTAGCTGCAATGGTGGCCAAATGAGCGGGTGCGGCCGGAGCCTTCGCCGTGCGGACAAGCGCCAAGGCTGCGGGACCGGCCCGCGGGGGCCGGATCAGCGGCGGCCTGTTCCGCAAGCTCGTCCCGCAACACCAGCTGACGCTGCTGCTGCCTGAAGGCCCGGAGGGTGGGGCGGCCACGGCCGTGGCCGCGGCCACGGCCGCGATGGCCGGATCTACCAGCGCCGACGGTGGAAGCCATGCGAGAGAGTGGAGAGAGAGGAGACTATGCGGCGGCTAGGGTTGGAAGTGAGACAGTGAGAGTGAGAGTGAAGGGCATAGTAGGTTCTTATAGGCCGGCTGTCGGGCTGCTTCTAATGGCAACGGAGATTACGAAACTGTCCGTGTGCGATGAGCACACATCGGTAACAGAGTTAAACCAAACTCCGTTGCCAACATATATTCCACTATTCACCCGTTGCCTTTGTTGTGGGCCTGCTTTACGGCCCAGTGCGGGCACGCGGGGGATGTCGCGATTTACCGTCGCCTAACTCCTGCTGTTGCCATAGAGGGGTATCCGATGTGTCGTTCTGTACTAGTGAAAGTAACTGTGTTTCTTAATATCATCAGAAAACAAACTACTCAAAGTAGAAAGCTCATTCATGTGTTGCACAGCACTTTCATTTTCAGTACCTTGAAACGGTTCTTTCTCAACAATAGATATATGTGACAAATCCAAAGAGAAATCGTAATCCTTATCCTTAATATTTATGGGAGATGTAGCAAACTTAGCATCAGGAGACAGTTTGTAATTAACAGCACGTCTTGCAAGAAGACTTTTAATAGCACTAGCATCTTTAGAAGCATTGCATTCTTCAACAAATTCATCATTAAGTTCAATATAAGTTTCTTCAAGATCATCACTAGTGTATTCTCTTAATCAGGAGAACTAACAGGTGTAGTGGGACTTTCATTAAGTGTTTCAGCATTTTCAGTTTGTTTAGACTTAGCAATTGTAGCATCTAGAAAAGGATCTAATGAACCACTCTCATCAAGCACAGTAGAAGCATCATCAAAACTTTCAGAAGTATTTTCAGATTCAGCAGAAGTAGCAGTACGTGAAGCATGTGTATGTGGTGGTGTGACAAGTTGACTTATAACAGACGGCGAATCAAGAGCAGCAGAAGTGTTCAGAGTTGTACCTCTCCTTGTAGTGGATGGCAATATGCGAACCCTCTCATCACGAGGTTTACCCATGATGAATGAATTGCAGCGAACAGTATGACTCCCTGGTGAGCTTATAAATAGAGCTATGCTTCCCGGCAACGGCGCCAGAAAATAGTCTTGATGACCCACAAGTATAGGGGATCGCAACAGTCTTCGAGTGAAATAAAACCCAAATTTATTGATTCGACACAAGGGGAGCCAAAGAATATTTATAAGCCTTGACAGATGAATTGTCAGTTCAGCTGCACCTGGAAGTAGACTTGCTCGACACAGATTATCAGTAGCAGCAGTTTTATAGCAGTAGCAGTAGTGAAATAATAGCAGCAGTAAAATAAAAGCAGCAGTAATAATTGAAGTAGACAACAGGATTAAAATACTGTAGGCATAGGGATGGATGAACGGGCGTTGCATGGATAAGATAATTCATGAAATAGTCATGCGTAGGGCATTTGCAGATAAATAATAATGAAGCATCCAAGTAATAATCAATCATAGGCATGTGTTCCGTATTTAGTCGTACGTGCTCGCAATGAGAAACTTGCACAACATCTTTTGTCCTACCAGCCCGTTTGCAGTGGGGCCTCAAGGGAAACTACTGGTAATTAAGATACTCCTTTTAATAAAGTAGCGGAGCAAAGCATTAACACTCCGTGAACACATGTGATCCTCACATCACAGCCATCCCCTCCGGTTATCCCAATTGCTGTCACTTTGGGGCCTCGGGTTCCGGACAATTATATGTGCATACAACTTGCAGATATGATCTAAAGCAATAATTATCCTCATGATACAATAATATGTTCAGATCTGAAATCATGGCACTCGGGCCTTAAGTGTCAAGCATTAAGCATAACAAGTTGCAACAATGACATAAAGTACTAACAATGGATACTAGGCACCATGCCCTAACAATCTGATATCTATTACATGAATGATCTCATCCAATCCCTACCATCCCCTTCAGCCTACAGCGGGGATTACTCACACATGGATGGGGGAGTCATGGATGGTTGATGGAGAGGCGTCGGTGATGATGATGGCGATGATCTCCTCCAATTCCCCGTCCCGGCAGGGTGCCAGAACGGAGTTTCTGGTCCCCGAAATAGGGTTTTCGGTGGCGGCGGAGCTCTGGAGTGTTTCTGGGAAAAAGGTCAATCCTCCTCGGGTTTTTAGGTCAAGGGGATTAAGTAGTCGAAAGGGGGACGCGAGGTGGTGACCGAGGCGGCCACACCACCCCCCGGTGCGGCCCATCTCCTGCCGCGCGGGCCCATGGTGTGGGGCCCCTGTGGCCCGCCTCCGTCTCATCTTCTGGCTCCGTGTGTCTGTTGGAAAAATAGGAACTCCAGGATATTTTTCGGGAATTTTCCCGAAACTTGACTTTCTGCACAAAAACAAGACATCGGGGCAATTCTGCTGAAAACAGCGTTAGTCCGTGTTAGTTGCATTCAAAACACATAAATTAGAGTTAAAACAACAGCAAAAGTGTTCGGGAAAGTAGATACGTTTTAGACGTATCATGATGCACGTGACGAAAAATCTTTGCTTGAACCTGCTAGGCTTCTTGGGCGTGTATGGGAAGACAAAAGATACGCCGGAAGCACGGCAAGACCAGCAATGTATGAAATACCCAGACAACCTGCATCCAATGAAGACAGATAAAGGACGTCTAAGTCCTGCTAGCTACGCTCTTACCAAAGAAGAGAAGGAGATATTTTTTGAAGCCCTGAGCAGTATGAAGGTCCCATCTGGCTTCTCGTCGAATATAAAGGGAATAATAAAGGGGATGAAGACCGCCGTTACGTCGATGGGTTTCCGACCCAAACCGCGACTCGAGCCCCTCCCAAAAGTACCGAAGGTTCCTCCCCCGAGACCTTACGACGTCGAGATGACTCCAGCGGAAGGCGTCGCGTGGCTGGCAGCCGACGCGAAAAGACAGTTTGCGAAACTGGCTGCGAAAAGACAGCCCACGCCAATGCAAGTATTTACGGTAGAGGAACAAAAGTGGGCTATTGGATTTCTTACTCAGCCATCGCAAATTGAGATAAATAGGCCAGATGACTATGTACGTTGTATGAGGAAAACTCCCTCCAGCCAGAAAAGATCAAGAGAGGTTGCCAAGCTCGGAGAGCAATCAAAACAGTCCATCTCCCCGCTCAAGGTGGCCACTGATAAGGGCTCTGCGCACGCGGAGGATTTAGCTTACCGCGCGCAATTTGCTGAAGAACTTGGTGTTTCACTTTCTCAACTGGAAGCAGATGATCTCCCCTCCGTTATGCCACCTGTTAAATGGACCTGGGAATACGGGAAGTCTCTACTGCCACCTGATCAGATCGAGAATCTACCAACACAAATGCTAAGACTGCATAAATGGTACATGGAAGTCACAAAGCTAGATCGAAAAGTGCTCATTGTGCAAGTTACAGAGGAACATTTCAACGGTAGAGACGAGTTAACTATTTATCTTGAAGAACTCTATCAGTTATACCAGCTTGACGCCCTCGACTTGAGTATCTTCAGTACCTATTGTCTGTAAGTGATTCAATTCATTTATTTTCTAAAATAAAGTCTATAGCTCAGCCCGGTCATTGCCTGTTCTAATTATGCTCACTACGCTATTATGCAGAATGAAGAGCGATGAATGTGACAGAAAAAACAACTTTGACATTGGGTTCATTGACCCAACCCGAGTTAATGAAAAAATGCTACGAACCTACCACAAGGAAACGGTGGCCAACTTGTTTAGCTCCATAAAGAGGCAAAATTATAAAAGGAAGATATTGTTTCCTTACCACTTGAGTTAAGAGTGTTACTGTCTTGTACACATAAGTTTTTCCTTACCACTAATTAGTTACTGACATATATAAACGTGCGCATCGACCATTACATTCTGCTAGTCATTGAAGTTGATGCTGCAAAAGTTGAAATCTTCGACTCATTGGCGTGGCCCCAAGAGAAGTTCCAATATATTAAAGATGTGCTCCAAGGGTATTTTCAATAATTATCGTACTATATCGGTCTCTTTTGTTTAATTCCTGAGATATCAAGTAACTAATTAATAACTCATTTATTCATTTGTTTGCCGGGCAGGATTTTGAAAAATTTCATAAAGAGGACATCTGGTGATTTTGCTAAGGAGCTTACTTTTGTTAATGCCAAGGTTCGCGCATCTCTTTAATTCAAATTTCAATACCATCGTCATACCATGCTTGATTATTATTTGATTGAAATCTATTCTCGTAAAGTACTCTGATAGGCAGCCACTGGGGACCAATTTGTGTGGATACTACGTCTGCGAGTGGATTCGTCGGGAGGTCTCTGAGCGGAACCCATCGACATTTATCGAAGCAAGTAAACAAATATATTCACAGTTTTGTTTTATTACCATCAATTGTGTTGAGTGTCATTCATAATTTCTGTTATGATGATTGATATTCATATTGATCTCCCTTCTTTTATAGATGGATAGAATGTGGAGGGACCTGCAACTAAAGGACCGCTTTCGACCAATTGGAGAGGAAATTGCAGGATTTTTGATGAACTATGTCATAAACACAAAGGGAAAATACAATGCCACCGATCAATAGACGGGCTCTAGTCCCGACGATGATCTCCATGTAATCGAATAGACGACGGGCTCTATTTCCTGTTTTATATGATCTCTATGTAATTAATCGAATAGACGGGCTCTAGTCCCGGTTGTGATCTCCATGTAATCTCTATGTAATTAACCGAATAGACGGGCTCTATTCCCGGTTGTGATCTCCATGTAATCAATTAAAAATGATCGAATTCTCAAAAGATTTCTTTTATGAATTTTTTGATATGTTATATGTATTTTTCTGATTTATAATTAATTAACCATATATTTTGCTAGATTAATCATAATATAAACAAAAAAACAAGAAGCCGCCACGTGGGAGAATCTCTAGTCCCGGGTTGTATTACCACCCGGGACTAGAGGTCCTCTGCCACGCGCTCTGCCCTGGGCCCGCGTGGAGATCTCTAGTCCCGGATCGTAACACCCGGGATTAGGGGGGAGGGGGGGCTCTAGTTCCGCCCAGGACGTCCCGGGTGCGAATCCGGTACGAGAGGGGCTTACGACCCGGGACTAAATCTCCTGTTTCCACTAGTGCAAGTCTCTTGTCGCCGTCGCCCTCCTCCTCCTCGTCGCCCTCCTCGTGGTTGCGGACGCGCAGCCGGCGCCAAAGATAGGTGCGTACTTTTGTCCATGATCAGCATGTGATTCTCTTGATGACATGAACACATGCATCTGTAGTACTGGATCTGATATTTTCTTGCGCAGAATGCCCATCGGCGTGCGAGGCTCGGTGCGCAAAGAACTGGAAGAACAAGATGTGTAACAAGGAGTGCAACATTTGCTGCGGCAAGTGCAACTGCGTCCCATCGGGCACCACGCAGAACACGCGCAACGAGTGTCCCTGCTACGCCAACTTGGTCAACTCCAAAACCGGCAAACTCAAGTGCCTCAACGACCTTGGTTTGGGCTGCCGATGCCTAAGGATCCGGAGGCAGAGCAGGTGTTTCAAAGCCTGACGAAGTTTCAGCTAGGGGATGGCAAGAGTATATACTTTTGGAAGGATCGCTGGATCAATGGCAGATCGGCAGCGGACATTGCACCGGTGATCTGGGATATGGTCAGTACCCGTCGCAAGAACAGCAGGTTGGTGAGCACGGCACTTGTGGACAATGGCTGGATCTTGGACGTGGAGGAGCCTCTGGACGAGGTGGGGAGCACACAGCTGATTCGGCTTTGGGCTGAAATAGCAACTGTACCTCGTGATCCGGAGGAGGCTGACAAGCTCACTTGGGTGTGCTCCAGAAACGGTCAGTACTCGGCGAAAGAAACTTACAAGCGCTTGTGTCTGGGGAGTGTCAAATGCGGGATGGCGAGTGCGATTTGGAGGTCTTTCGCCCCGCCGAAGTGCCGGATCTTCAGTTGGTTAGCTATCAAGTATCGACTCTGGACCTCGGATAGACGTGCGCGTCATGGGCTGCAGGAGGAGCCGGACCCGTGCTTCACCTGTCTCCAGGAGGAAGATAACGTGGACCATGTCCTCGTACAGTGCGTCTTCGCGAGGGCAGTGTGGTACGAGTGCCTACAGAGTGCACAGCTTGTGCTAGAGGTGCCACGGCAAGACAGCACGCTGTCAGCTTGGTGGCTGGACGCGAGAAGAAGAGTGCATAATGTTGACAGGAGAAAGTTCGACTCTTTGGTGATCCTAGTGGCGTGGAGGCTGTGGAAACAGAGGAATGCGCGCGTTTTCAGCAATGTGAGAGAGCAGTGCAGTGTTTTGCAGCTGGTAAACCTGATTAAGGTTGATTTCATGCTGTGCGATGCAGCAAGAGGTGGAGGGAGTAGAGATAGAGGAGAGAGTAGGCTTTAGTTTTTGCTGGAGTGTGTGTGGCGTTTCAGTCTTGGCCGGGTTGTTTGCAGCCGGTGCCAGACTTCTTGTAATTGTGGGTTGCTTTCTTCTATAAAAATAAGGTATGCCAATTTGGCATACTCACTAAAAAAAAGTGCCCCTAGACTAGACTCCCCTGCCGGCTACGTACAATAATCTATACATGTTTACCTGTACGTATCTGACGAAATGTTCTGCTCCATAATATCTCTACTATATAATATTGCTAGAGGTGATGGTTGGTACGTTTTTTAAATTTCCAGTTCTACCATGCATTATGGACACAAATTACACAGCATGCCACCGCAGAGTCAAATTGTCGACGTACCGGTTCGCTACTTCGCTGTTCCACCCAAGCTACGGTCAGAAAAAAAAAGACATCCGAATCGAGATCCACAAGCGCCGCCGTCCCTGCGCACCGCGCCCGTCCACCTGCACCTGCACCTGCACCTGCACGGCGCCGTGGCTACACAGGGCTGCGCAATCCAGCGGCCAATTCGCCGGCCGTGATGCAGATCTCGCTCGCCAGGCAGTTGGTCCTTCCTATCCGGCCCTGATAGGTCCCCAGAGGGATCAGGGTCCTGACAGGCCCGGCTACGCGGATCCCGGCTGCCGTGATCGATCCGGTTCGCTCCGGTGCCGCGCCGAGGCAGCGTGGAAGATGGAGGCCCGATTCTCGGAGGTGTCCTGCCCCTACAGCTACTACCTCGGCTCACTGAGAGAAGTTGTTGCACATCCGCGTCCGTGCAGCATGGTCAGACAAGGAACAACAAGGAGTATGTTCAGATTTTCTCCGTTTCCCTTGTGTCCGCGCCGCCGTGATGGTTGGCTTGGCGTTAGATTGAAACAGGTGCTAGCATGCCGTGTGCGGTATGCATCTCCTGCTTAGTTTACCTACAGTTGGAGACTGATTTTCTTTTTCCTGCTTTTTGTTCACAGACATCATTATTCTGATATTGTCCTCAGATATATGTACAATACTGCAGTTGTGTTATACTGAAACACTCATAATCAAGATAGAACAGAGATATGATAGCACATTCACGCACAATTCTCTGCTAGATCACTCTATTTAAATTCACTTCTGACTGTACTAGCAACTTTATAGGTTTTGGCAAATTTTATGACAATATCTTCTGATGAAGATCAAAGATTGTTTTGGCCATTCTTGTCTTCTCCAAGCAGGGAAAGTTCTGTAGTCAGTAGCTACTGGTATATGATGAAAAGCTTTTTTCCACCGTATTGAGGAGCAGATCGGTACTAACAACAAATTCTCAAGTTAGGTTGGAAACATGTAGTGGTTCTTGCTACTATATACTCCTGTCTGATACAATTTAGAGTGTCTCGTAATTGTTTCTCATAAATTGTCATCTTCTCCAATATGCGTTCTTCAGATAATAGAGTTTCATGCATCTTAGTAACCTGATATGACCTAGATTAACATTATTGATTTGTGTATCAATGCTCTAAGTAAGATGCTACAGTGCACAACTGGTCTATTGCTTATCTACCTGATTTGTTTTTTTTTTTTTTGACAGGATCCGATTTCATATAAAGGAAGCTCAGTACAAATTACAAGCAGGTCCCTCAGGAACCAGAGAATACAAAGAAGACCCAGCAAAATGCACTAAACACCCCGAGCAACCTGAAAGACCACAACCGGATCCACCCCAACCCCAAAACCTAATCCTCACCGGAGCCGCCGTACCACCATTGCCAGGACAGCGAGCACCTCCACAAGTTGTAGTCGACTGCAAATCCGGCCGCCACTCCGCGACGGACACCTAGCTCGAAGAACGCAAACAGCCATAGTGCAAGCTTGCCGAAACCACCCTTCTTCCCGCCAGCTCCGCGACGATCAGGCCAGCCACCCAGAACGCCCACTCCCCGGTCAACCTCTTCCCTCGCCGCCACGGCCGGCCAAAGCAAGTTCACCGGAGAAAACCACCACCACCACAACCAAACATGGGACGGCAACAAAAGGCAGCGCTCAGTACATGACGCCTCAGATCTCCACCGTGGAGCTCGAAGAAGCAGCAGGACCTCGCACCCCGACGACGCGTCCACCTCGTCATCAGGAAAGCCGCCACGCTCCCACATCGAGGCAGCCCTCTCCTCCTCCCCCTCGCCACCGAGGCCGGCCAGGAACAGGAGAGGAGACCCCAGATCTGGAGGCCAGAAGTACTTGAAGAAGAGGAAGGCCACGAACTCGCCACCACGCATCTCCCACCTTGGGAGCTTGATGGAGATCAGATCCGCAGCGGCGTCGACGCCGTACTCGAGCGCCGGAGCAGCACACCTCCAAAAGGAAGAAGACGGGGCATCCGCCACCAAACACCACATGGGAAAGACAGGAAAACCTAATCTAAACCCTACTCTACTCTGTACAGCCCGCGCTCCACTCTCTCCACCACGCCGGACGGCAGCGCCGCCGGTGAGGCGAGCCGAGCGACTCTCAAGGAGGAGAGGAGAACGAGAGGATAAGGGAGAGGGGAGGGGGGAAAATGACGTGTTTATCTACCTGATTTGTATACATGTAATTTCCTGGTTTTGCTAATGTATGTACTGAATTTTTTTAGGAGGATGAAACATGCATGGTCTACATCTGATTTAGTAGTACTGCGGTACTGCTACTGGGATACTTATGAGCAGAGCTCATTTTGTGAACTGAATTTTCAGATTTTTATAAGCAGAGCAATGCTCATTTAGATGAAGACAGACCTTCTGATTTAAATCATAAGAGAAGGATAGTTTGGTTCATGAATCAATCAACCAACGCCTTCCTTTAGTGTCCGTGTGTGAGGTCTTGTTGCTATCAGAGTGTTCTCGCTTTTTGACATAGAATTCATAAAGATTCTATTAATAGAATGACACTTTCATTATAATCTGTAATAGGATAGATATAGGATATAACAAATATGCTTATGTCAAAGGGTTCAACTTCTCTGCAACAAAAGTAGTCAATAAAATCCAACCCGTTGCAACGCACGGGCATTTAGCTAGTAGTGATAATCTTATTATCGACTCGATTACGGGAGCATAATGCACTGCCCTTTACTTCTTTCTTTCACAAGGGATCATCACAACCTCATCTCCGTTCATTTTTCTTTCTTTCATACATGTGAACCGCAAAATAAATCAATACAGAAATACTTCTGACCATCCACTATGTTGTATCAAAGCGAACCAGAGCACACTCTCCTGACTTGGAACCGGTTCAATACAGAGCAGCTTGCTAAAAAAACAACTCATCAAAAAGAGTGAACCAACAAGTTGATGCGCTTCAAAAAAATCTTTGTGCTAGGAGCAAGTATATGCGCTTTGCCAACTTTTTCTTTGAACCGGCGTCACATAATGTCAAGTCGTCGAGAGGATTTGTAAACTTCAATTGGAATTTTAGGGTGCACTGTAAATATACAAGAGTACAACGTATATTAAGATCCTTAATATTTTTTGGCTAACAAACAGGCAACAAAAGTAACATTATCCATGTGAATGTGTACAGTTATATCCATGACTAATGCAGTTGACTTACAATCGGATCTCTCTCCTGGTTAAATCTCCTTTAAAAGTGCAAAGCACAATGTTTTGGTTCCAATTTTGATGCGGTGGTTCTTTTTATCCACTTATATGCCCAGACTATGCGCACATTTTATGTTTGCCATCGGCTGGTTGCAGCTTATGCAATAATTTAACTGGCTAGCAATCAAACAACCCAACCGGGCTGAGCAAGTCCTCTTGAGACTTTAAGTTCCTAATTTTCTGATTTCCATGTTCAGTACAAATAGGAACAAGGGGGAAATGTGTATGTCAGGTGCACAAATCCTGCCCGGGTGATACGACGAGTATACACAATCTCATAAAACAGAGAGAAAATGTATGTGGAACTAGCTGGGCCGTGGTCAGCAGCAGTGCTTGCCGCCGTTCCCCTTGGACTTGGAGCCATTCACCGATCGAGTGTCATCTGTAGGCCGTCCTCCAGCCACTGCCAGACTGCCAGTCGTCCCCGCGAGCAACGCCATGTTCGCCATAGCCGCCACCATTCTCCAGATCGTCGTCGATAATGGATCAAGATATGAGATCTCAGTTTGGGGAGCCGAAGATTTTCCTTTTGAGGAAGCACGAGATCAGGGTCTAGTTCGTTTGTTTTGGTGAGGAGAGGTTTGCACGGCGAGCTCGTTTTACATTTACAGCAAACACACGGTGTACTGGTGTACGGTTTGGAGTCCTCTTCTGCAGGTGGCTCAAACTGTCAGGTCTAGCCGCCTGCGCGTGCTGTTGGCGGTGCCACCTAGCTACGCAACTTCCTGGTCTGTTGTTTCATGCTTGAAACGTTCGAGATCGACGAAATTTTCAGGCATCGATTGTACACTCCCGTGCTTCACAAGTAGCGGCGCGTGGCTTCGTGTGTGCTGACCATTGCTCGGTCAGGTCATTTCATTAGTAATTTAGCATCAGGAGAAGTCCTCGAACTCGCGTCTTGATCAGCAGGTCAAAGGAAACCAGATCTTATGTTCTTGTTCGATGGAGACCACGTTGGTCGATGTGGATACCAGCTTAATTAATTGGTGAAAACAATATACTGTATAAAAAATACAGCGAGCGTTGATCTTGCCATGTGTCTATGTGTACATGTCATGATGTCATGGCTGGTTTCGAGCTACATCTTTACTATTAAATGGGAGTTGTTGTATGTACGTCACTGTTTGCGGTACGTACCAACTAACCGTTGCGCCGACCAAATAAAACGTCCAATGGTTTCGACCAAGTCTGAATCCAAATCAATACGCGAGTCAAACGATCTTTCCACGAGCACTATATCTCGGCCCTAACACGAGTCCATCTTTCCACGAGCACAATATTTCGCCCGCGTAGGAACGTCCAAATGGGCCAGCCCACCTTCATGTGTAACTTTTTCGTTTTTTTCTTTTTAGGTTTCTATTTTGGGCAACTTTTTTAATTATTGTTTAGTCTATTTATTTTTTTCCTTCATTTCTCAATTTTACTTTTCTCATACGGTAAACATTTTCTTGAAACCAATGAACATTTTTTGAAACCATAAATATTTTTTAAATTGCTGATATTCTTAGATTTGTTGAATCATGAACATTTTTCTATATGAATTTTTTTCAAAATCTAAACCATTTTTCAAAAATGAACATTTTTAAAAAGCTGAACCATTTTCAAATGAATTTTTTTATATATAATTTTTTAAATATTTCCCATTTTTTAAATGAAAACTTTTAAAAATCTGGACATTTTTTAAATCATTTTATTTTTTAAATGAACATTTTAAAAAAATTGAACCATTTTTAAAATTGAACATTTTCAAGTTTAGACCACACTTGGATCTTTACCATTTTAGAAGTTTGAACCATTTTAGAAAATGAACCAGGCTTGGATCTCCGGGTCTCAATCCTATTTTTTTTGTGTAATGGTTACAGATTATTTATGAACCTCATCTAGGTTGCACTTCATTTGTGTCCCGATGTCATTTTATTTCAGCCATCCAAGCCATCAATTTTTGACCGATGGTAAACTTGAATATCCGACAGGATTCAACCCTCGGCTATATTGGGATATCTAGTAGCGGTTGGATCCAAAACATCATGTTTGTTTCCTTGTCTGGAATAATGAACATTTATGCCTCCTATTAATTAGTTCCTCGTTGCTATAATGGTTATTCCAATTTCTTGATTAATATACTGGATGTTCAATTTTTCCTGTAAGAGTTCTGATGGATGCTACAGTTATTTCCTACCCACGAATACTGCACGTAATTTCATTTTTCTTTCCTCATACAGTTCTTTTCACATTTGGACTGTTTATCAGTCTATATCATTTTCTCTTTTGTAGGAGAGTTTCAAGAAATAAATTGAAGAGCCTGATCTTTTCAGATTATTTATTCCACTGAATATTCAAGAAATTTTGTAGGAAAAAGGAACTTTTTGGACTGCTAAATGCAAAGTTCATATGGATGTTCTAAATTAATACAATACACAAACAATAATTCTTGTTACGATTATTTCAAAGATTAACTGCCGATCACTCTGATGCTTTGTTTGTAGTAATTTCTTTTTACCCTGACATTCTGTTCAAATATGCAAATTCATTTTTTTTGCATGGTTAATTGCTAGGTTCCAATACATTTTTAGCATAATTGTAGAATTATTTATAATTTCTCTTATGATGAAACGAAATCTGCCAAGCTGAACCTCGGTTTTCCTATTCAGATGTAATTTCATATTCATGTCTTTTCCACATGATCGGGTTAGTTTGGAAATATGTATAGTTTATTTCAGGATTTATGGTTTAATTGTCTTATTTACATGCCACTATTTTGAAGTTTGATCCTGCTCTTGGCTATCTTCCATGTGAGCTTCGGGTGAGTTATTGTAATACCTTGAAATATCATTAATGTTTATTTAATATTTGGCCAACCAGAATCTTAGTGCTTAGTACTGAGCTAATAATTTTGGAAAAAGGTTAACTCCACATTTCCAAAATAGCCATATTCAGTCCAGTGTGCATAGTAAATTCATTACAGGAGGAGAGTATGATCTCCACGAAAAATTACGCTTTTTTGTTACAAATTTTCCGGTGCAACGCGTGGGAATTGTCCGTATTGGACATGGAGAACATGCTCTTTGGCTGGATGAAGTACAATTGTAAGCCCAACGTTTTTTTATTGGTCGTCATTCTTACACACATGCCTATATCTTGGCACACCTTTGTAGCAGGCTAGCATATAAAGTGATCTAGGAGTGCAAAAAAAGGAAGGTTTACACCATTTTTGGTGTGTGTGTGTGGGGTGTGTGTGTGGGGGGGGGGGGGGGGGGGCAATTTCCCCCACCCCTACCTAAACATAGCTCTGCCACTACCTTGCATAACAACCACCACACACTCACTCAAGCTCGCTTGCACTTCATATTTTCCTTCATTAGCTAGTAGAGGAGAGGAATGAAGAGGGTATGTACCACGGAATCATCAATGGCATACAACTATCGTATTTCACTTTCAATTGTAACACATTGTTGCCGCTGCATCAAACGATATCTTGCGCACAATGCTTAGTTATGATGTTTAAGTATAAATGGTTAACCTTTTCCGTCATTTAGGGCGAGCTAACAAATATTGGACCATGTGCCAAATTCTAAAATAGGGCCTATCTCGCAAGAAAATATAACTAATGAGTTATAGCAATTTATATTCCACATTATTTTACGTAGCAATTGGATATGTAGTATTGAGAATTGAACATATCCACAATACTTTTTACAACTAGGTTCATGCTTTCTACCATGATAGATTTGTAAAAGACATTTTGAAAAACTAGATGTAGGAGATCCAATGAACAAAATTAAATCTTACATGTCAAAAAGAATCCCAAAAAACACGTGTAAGTCTCGGCATTCTATGTGGTCCATTAGTCGTTTCAGAAGAAAACGTGATTTTTGGTGTCCTATGTAAGAAATACAACACTTTGTGCTAACAAAGATTTTGATGAGACGTTTATTTTATACACAAGTTAGAAAAATATCGCTTTTCCACGAAACTTGGCGTCTGATATGTATAATGTCGACATGTGCACATCAATTTTTTGATTAGAACTTTTTGAAGTTTCAAAAAAAATCCAGTGGCATAATTATATGCTCTACAAATTAAATTTTACAAATATGAAAACATACACACCACATGTTTCGATTTCTGGACCTGCTGGGCCGTTAGCTCGTTGAAATTCGGGAGGTATGATATATCGCCCTGCAACAGCGCGGTGTTGTTACGCCGCCTAAAGGCAGTCCTTCTTGGGCCGCTTCAAAATAGGCCCAATAAAAAAGACACTCTTATTTTTTTCCTTTTGCATTTTTAAATTTGAATATTTTTAAAAGATTTTAAAATTCAAAAATATTTTCAAAATTATGAATTTTTAAAAACCTGAACTTTTGAACTATTTTTTAAAAGTGAAAATAGAAAAACGAAAAGATGATAAGAAAACAAAATACAAAAAAGACAACGAAAATAGAAACAAAAAAGAAAGAAGGAAAACAGTAAAACAACTGAAATTTAAACCGCAAAAATGGGCTAGCCCATCAACACGCCGCTTCAGTCGGCGCGGCCGTCTGGCGCCGCCTGCCAGCGATATATAGGATTCACCCTTAATTGGGTCTCTCGGACCTGCCGTTTAGGCTGCTTTGCCCCATGGCCCGACTCTGTCAAAAACCCAAAAGCCCATTAGCAAAAGTGGATCAGTTTCTAAGGAGATCAACCCAATGCCCTAATCTGACGAGTAACAAATCTCTAACACAAGACAACACCAAGAAGATTTACTCTTTTCTTTTACACTTTATTTTGTAATCGCTGTAGTCACCTCATTTATCTCTACCATGTATTATTCGCTACCATAATATATTGTGGTATTGATTGTCAAAAAGAAGAACATTTGTCAGAGCCCTAAAAAAAATTGTTTCATATTCCATGATCTCCAACAAAAATCTCCTTTGCCCTATATAGCCACACTGGAAAAGCAGTTGAGCAAAACCAAAGAAACTGCTAAGTAGCGTTCCATGAACATATGAAGCTTAAGTTGATATTTCGCTGTATACTTCACATAAGGCAATCAGCTTTCCTGAACAGACGCTACTGTGGAAGAAGAAGGAGCTGGTGAACGTGCAGTGTGGCCTTCCAAACCAGACAAGTCCTGATTGCCTATTGGTCAGAGATGAAGTCCCTCGTAACTATAACGGATACGGTCTCACGCACTAGCACATAGTTTGTGCTAGAGAGCATTTCTAAATCAGGCATACTATATAAACTGAGGATAAGGTAAAGATAAATAAGGTAGAAGTATAAGTAGGGATGAATAGGTTGCTCACAATATATTGAGCCTCCTTCTTAAGATGCTTCTGATTTGGAACTTGCAATATTCTACCTTGTCACCGCTGTCAATCTCGCCATCTTTCATTATCCGATCAAATACTGATTTTGTGTCGGTGTCCAGTGTCCTATGTCCACAGCCTCTCATGTATTATTGTCTTGAGACGGCATGCCTGCATACACTGAAAATGTCCATCTTCTCACTGATAACTTCCGAAGGCAGTGATTTTCGTATCGGCTAACTGAACTGCGAAAATTGTAGTGACATTTCTCTGAAATGTAATTTATTTACCCCTTCTATATACGCAGGCGTACCACATAGGATATACGCGGTGCAAAACGTTCAATCATTGCAAGAGGCATTTCCCTGCAAGCAAGAAGCATCCCGGAAGGTCGGTCTACCCACAACTATTCCCTCACCGTATAGTTGTTAGCCCGACCTTTTGATTATGCATGGGAGAGTTAATAAATCCAAACGGATGATAGCGCCAACGAACTATGGTCGGTAGATCTTGACCGGATGCCTCGTGTAAACTGACTTGGATCCAGCATTCCAGCATACCATCGCGCTTGATACCGAAATCTGAAGAACATTATCAACTGATCCGCATGCATATAAAACTTGAATTGTAGATAATGTTAATCGTATAGTAGTTAATTGCAAGTTTGTGTTTGTACTGATACATTTGCCCAATTAAATTGCATATGCATTTGTCCAGATAGTTAACCAGGTCCAACAGAAGTACATTAGTTGTTTATTGGATTGTTTAAATAATCGTAGATTCCTCAAGTTATGTAGCAGCACGTAGCATATATTTATTCGGCTGGTCGGATGACTAGACACAAGTGTGTTCAAGAAAATCCACAACTGCGGTAACGTACACTTCAGTCCTGTCTATCAGGTATGACTGTACCAGAGACAAAGATAGCAGAAGAAAAGTTGCTCCGATAAAATGAAAAATAGAAGTGTCTGTCTCTTAGCAATCCTACACCTGGAACCATACCTCCTCAATTTGAACAAACAGATATGAATAAAAACGATAATTTTTTTTTGCAGGTTCTGCAAAAACAATCTTTTCCTGTCGTGTGCCTGAACGCATACATCCATACAAAGAGACATGGAGCGCAAGCGGATTTCGTGGCGGTGCCGGTGCCGGCACCATTTCTGCTGCAAGATTGACATGTGTCTTGCTCCTGGCCCCGTTATGATCCGATATCCACTCCATCGAACACGATCGACCGAGGCTTGGCTCTCCTCCGGGCAGCGGTGGCATGATGATGACCCATCACCAAGAATTCAATTGGATCCGTCTATCGGGCACTGTGGTTCAGAAGTTGGTACTGGACTCTTTGTATACTACTGTACAAAAAGAAAATATAGCTACGTAGCTAGGCTGCGAACGCAAATGATCACAGCATGTGCGCAACCATCGGGGAACTATCCCATGCAGCACAACCACATTCGCAGGAACCAAACAAGGAAGTTCTAGTACCGGTTTACATGAGGCAGATAAGAGATTTTTTTAGATAAGAGATAACAGCCCAAGGGCCAAAGGTTTTTAAGCAGCATATTACAACACTGAGAAACAAAACAACATCAGCTTCAGACGACAGGAGGAGCTAGCGAAGTACTGGGCGCACGTAAGCACCATCAAGAACGGTCTTCACCAGCTTCAACAGTACCTCCCGCATCGGGATGTCCTTACTTTTTAGAAGTGGCGCTAGTGCTAGGGCTACAAGAACATGTAAGTTTGAAGATGCAATCAACAGGCTGTTTTTCGGAATTTATTATCGATAAAGAATTTATTGTGAGTAAGCCAAAGCGCACAGCTTTCCGCGTTAATAAGTTTGAATTTTTTACTTGGATACTTTTTATTATTTATATAAAAGTTGTGTGCATCATCACGATGCAGAGCCTGGGTAAAACCCATTTCTAAAAAAATAGTCAAATGAGAGGGAAAAGATTTGCAAAATAGTGAATAACTGGGAAAGGATGTTGGGTTCTACTAAATGCCAAGCATCTCACAAACCTGATACATTCGATCCGGATTTCAGATATACTCCCTCTGTTCCTAAATATAAGATGTTTTAGTTTTTGTCCACATTCACATGTATTAGATGTATGTGGACATGTTTTAGATGTATGTGCACATGTTTTAATGTGTATGTACACTCATTTGGGTTTGCACCTACCAACATGTGAGCTATGTAGAACATCTTATATTGTGGAACGGAGGGAGTAGTATATAGTTTTTTCTTTAATGACTCAAGATTTATCGAACCGGAAAGTACTAGCTTGGTAAGGTGATTTCTAACAATTTTAACAAAGTTTATATGCTTTCTATTTACCGGACCAATCTTGTTCTTTTTAAGGGGTTGTTTCAATGAATAAAAGTAGGCCAGTGCGAAGGTTTCACCTGATGTTGTGCATAGACATATATGAGATAATAATAAATATTAAGTATTGCTATTGATAAAAGATTCATATGATATCAGGGATGTATGAGAGCAATGTGTTCTCGTACACCATGGCCAGACAATGTATGAGACATAATTATGGATTCAGTTGTCCAATCTCGGCCATATTTCGTCATGTGGAGTTATCTCAGTTATTAAGATTAAAAATACCAAGAGTCAAGTTCATGACATCATTGTTGTTTCCCAGAGGATGGGTTCCATCTACTGTACTCCCCTTGCACTCATCGGGGTTTGAATATAGCTTTCCGTTCTGTTCTGCTTATGTCTTTATCTTGAATTCTTGATCACTCTTCAGGATCTTGAGTATACAAGTCCTATGAGCAATGTATAGACAAGAAAATATAACATACGCAACATATATGATTATTTAAACTAATTTCTCATCATTAAAAGTGCACACAATTTCTTTGAGGCTAGGCTTCAGCCATTAGCCCGAGTGAACTAATCACTTGTCACAATCAGATCAACAATAGAAAATATTGTAAAAATAGTACTTCAATATGAATATATTGTAATAAAAATACTTCGATATGAATGACTGATAATATTACAATGTCGCCAATTACAAAGAGATGAAGATTACAAGTATAATATGGCTATGGAGATGTCAGGGGAGATGGAGATGGAATACTGACGGTGGCAGCACTTCGTGGAGGAATGAATGGATGTCGGATATCTTATGGCGGTTGTCTCCTCTCCTTTATATAGAGGCAGTGAATGTAATTAGATTTTCGGGACTCTTCGGATGGGAATCTGACGGAACCTTCTCCTGAAAGTTGCTCGGTTTAATCTGACAGATACGGACATACGGTACGATCGCGTGCGGCCGGACCACTGGTTTTTTAGCCTTCTGAAGTTTGTATTACTCGCTCCATTAACTTGGGCAGCTCCGAGTCAACCGATTCTTCGCATATTTGTTTTGATTTCATCATACATACATTCATATCGGTAAGAAATTTTCCAAAGAGATTTGCACAATTAATTAAAATTAGCAATTAGGCAGGTCTAGAGTTCATATCTTGCCATTTTCATGATAAATATACAATGTAAATATGGATAAAGTTGTGTGTATTCTCCACTCATCAACATTCCCAATTGAAACTTTGATCGTTCCAAGTAAGAAACAAAAATAACAATAAAATCGTTGTTTTTACCGAAGTAACTAGAAGGTCGGTTCAGTTACGATAGCAGTCCTATAAAGCACACCACCCTTTTATCTTAAAGCTTAGCATAGATAAAGTGGTGGCAAGATATCATAAAAGTTTTGTTAAGCTAAGACCATTAAATAACACTTCATAATTAGATGAGAAACAATTATTCTACTCTCTCCGATCGGAAATGGATGAAACAGATTTGTCTAAATATGATTGTATCTACACACTAAAATATGTCTAAATACATCCGTATTTAAACAAATCTATGGCAGTCATTTTCGATCGGAGGGAATACTTCTTTTACAAAACACTTGCCTGCAGAGGAACACAAAATTTCTCGTGCATGTAACGAAATTCTATATGCTAACAAAGTTGTTTCATGAAAATTCGACATTTTTGGCATCGTGTGTAAAAAGAGAAAATTTGGTATAAAAAAGCTTTCCACGTGACATTTTTTTCCCTTTTACACAAGTTACAAAAAAAATTCAGTTTTCCTCGAATTATGATACATTTCAAGCTTGTACAACCAACTGTACCAAAACGTGCACCATTCGGCCATTTACCGTGCTTACATATATAGAAGCTCCACTACAGTCCCTTGGCAGCAAAACGGGGACTTAGTGTAAGAAGATTGGTATTGTGTTTTCAGGATTCATCGGGTGTATATCGGGATTCATCTCTGGATGTCACCCAACCCCATCGCCTCATCCCGAATTATCATCACTCCCGTATATCTAGCGTGCGTACTGTGCCCCATGAACTTCGGGCTACGTACTACCATGTTTGCCTCCGCGCCGCAGCAGCAGGCGCAGCCGGAGCCGGAGTGGTGTCAGCGATGGCGCCGTTCAGAGCAGAGACCACAGTGCCGCTGCGCGCTCAGGCGGCCGTCGCTGCAGCAATCCTTGTCGATATGGAGGTAGATGAAACTGCAGTGCCTGGCAGAGCACGAGCAGGATCGAGAGCGGCAATAAAGGCGGGGAGATGGAAGAAGGTAGATTTCGGCCGTGCATCTTGGCATTTAGAGCTAACGAAGCTGGCCAAATCCTCTCAGGTCTCAGCTCCACCTACTGATCGATCCGCCTGCCGCAAAAACCTTTATTAAACTCACTGTTTGGCTGGCTGCGCCCAACTAACCGGGCCCCTCCCAGCAGGGCTAACTCTGACCACTCTTCGCATTTTAAGCATGAGTTGAGGAGAATGGAGGCGCAAATGGCCTATGGCATGCATGCACCGTGTATATCGTGAGTAAAAGGCCCGGTTGTTCATTACCAAGAACTGTTCCATTTTAAAAGGAATTGATGCATTTCAAACGGATAGCTGATTTAGACCAATAGGGAAGGTTCGAGTTTGCAACATTTGGATAATCTGAACTGTCAAAAAAAACTCTATTTTTTTAAAGGGGAACATAGGCACGGCCGCTTGCATCAATCGATGAACACCCTAATTTTATTGCATATAGTTTAAATATTGTACATTTACATATCAGAGATCACACGGGTGTACATGTAAACCAACCAGCAGAATAAGATGAACAAAAGGCGTGTATACATCATTCAATCGTCGGTCACCTTATTTGTTGATATCTCGAGCAACCAACCATTTATAGACAGTTGCATCCAGAGGGCATAGGCGTCTGCTTATTCGGGAGAAGGTATGACCATGTGTTGTTTCAGTGTGTAGCCATACGAATAACCACTAAAAATGAGCATTTTCAACCTTGTTAAAGACCATGTCGTTTTGACAGTTTCATATGTCCCACACTAAAGCACAAAAACCCACATGGATCTATGCTTTTTTTCTCTCTCTATCCTAGTTAACCAATTATCGAACATACTGGCGATATTGGTTGGATTGATACCAAATAGGATAATTCTCAAGATAATACATGCAAAGGGATGTTAGTTTGCTTTGCTATTTGAGCAACTTAAGAACCTGGCATAGCCAATAATCATCAGCTCAAGTGTTATGATCTTAAGCTTGATTTCTTCTAATTCATCTTAGATCTTTCTGCCCTTCCTAAATCATGAGATGAATAAATGAGACGCTTGTCCCTCTCATCTCTTTGGTTGCCTACATATGATCCTTATATCTTGTTCTTCACGTTTTCTAGTCAGACCAGATTCTTGTGGCTTGTATCCTCCTCCTAGTTCAATGTTGATCCATGGTTTGTTTGTGGTGTTTTCTAGGAATAGTGGTTGGTTGCTGGAGAGGCTATTGTGCAGCCAGTAGGCTTCTTTTATGTTGTTGGTTGTTGTTATTGAAGCCAAAACCTCCTATGGTGAATCCTCGCTGTTAAGTTGCATGTTGTCTCCACCTTAGGAGCTACAAGTTACCAAGCTGGGTATTTCCCCTTGTGCAAGTCTGAAATGTTGTTGATATTACCCATGTGGCTTTATTTTTGTTGCTGCCAAGTGTTAAATTATCTAGTGGACTTCTCTATGTGGGATTTGAATTTTAGTCGACTTTTGATAGTTAATCTGGGGCTGAATAATTCAGTGGGCTTACGTTCACTCTGCACATGTTAATTGATTAAGCATAAGCTTAATTGATATAGTGGATGATCTAAACAATATCATGTGTTTTCTTCGGATCATATTGGTTCATCCATACCAGTAGAGAATTTGACTTTAAAATGTGGACTTTCTTGTACATAGGAACATGACTAGATCAGAGGGAAAAGGTTTTGTTGCCTTGTTGCCTAAGATACCTAGATCAAATCATGTTGCCTTATTTCCCTTGTTGCCTTGTTGTTGTCTAGATGATTAATGTTGCCTCCAATGACCCCAAAGATGATCCATTTGAGGCAAGTTGGTCCAAAGACCACAATGTTTCATAAGATAAGATTAATCATTCTAGTAAAACTGAGCATGGGATTTGTTTGATGTTTTCCATAAGATATTTTAGTAAAGAGGGGAGCAAGGATATCTTATTAATCCTCCAAAATATGAATAAAATTGAGCATAAGATTACAGAGGGGAGCAAGGATTGCCATGGGATTTGTTTTATAAAAAATATGTACAATTTTGGGAGGTGTTGCACCGCTCAACAGATTATTGTAGCTTGAGGTTCCATTGCCCTATCATTGATGTCCTTATTCTTGTTCACTATGTAACTTTTTCCTTTTTTTTATTACCACCTTCATTGGTAGGTTTCTTCATACATCTTTTTTTTATAGTGGTACCGTAGGGGAAAGCCCCTACAGTGTAGACTCCTACATCTTTCTAGCATGTCATTCTCTCTTTTTATTTTTATTTTTTTATTTTCTCATTTTCCTTTTTGTTCATCAACACGTAAGATCTATATATGCAGGCGGTAATACTCTCTTATTATTATTGGTTTTCTACCTAAATTGTGGTTGTACCTGTCAAGTTCATGGTCACCCCACTTTTGTACTTCCTCACGAGCTATGAGCACAACCAAAAGAAGTTTTGAAGGTTTTGGCGTGGAAATGAGAATTTACGTGGTGTGGCGGTGAAATACATCACATAGGTCAATATGTTGGACACAAATTTAAAAACTTAGCTTAAAGAAGTTTGGAGGTACAAGCAAACATATCATGCTTTGTAAAGGAAAGATGTTAGCAAGAGGAGACTGGCCGCTAAGTAGAACTCACAAAAATACCAGAGCACAGTTCAATTCGTATACCAAAATATTAAGTAACTACTAATTATTATAATGAGTAATTGAACATGTTTACAATCTATTATGACATTTGCAAACTCCAAAAATATCAACGATATGCATAATAAATACATGATCATACTTCAACCTTGCATTTAACCATTATATTTGCATACCATTACGCACAAAAAATTTCCAACACCCCTAAACAAAATTTAAAGATATAAAGCATGAAATTTTAGAGAAAAACAATGGTGGCGTTTCTAAAAACAAAAGGCAAACTAACAGCCCCAAGTTTAATGAAAGCAGTAATGGTGCTTAAAAGGGAGTGAAAGTTTTGCAAACCGTTAGTGGGTAATGTACAGGGTCATTCCAAACATTAGGTTTTAGATTTTTTAATAATACACCTATTTTTATATTACTTTCTCTTAGAAAAAGTCACCATCGTATTCTCTACTTTCATTTCCCGTGTAGAACTGTTAGTGTGAATATAATAATATTTATCTACTTAATTCATATGTTCACGTACTCATCTCCATAAGTGTCACACACTTGAAAATTGGACATGGCATGGGAGACTCCAAATTCTTCCTCGAAAAAATGTGCCATGGACTTCTTGTGAGGGAATTGGAAATTATATTCCCCACTATATCAATCCTGGCATTTACAGTTCTTTTCGACACAAAAATTGTGGGGTAAACCCCCACTATGTCATTTTTCATTAAAAATGAGGGTATATATTTACAGTTCTCAAAAGGCTCTTCCCAAGATTATAGCGCATGAAGGATCCCATATACATAATATAAAAATCCACATGCACATATGTCATATATAATTCTATATAACATCATCTATTCAACCTAAATACTAGTTGGTAGAAGAATCAACTAGATGCAAATTTAATGAGCTTGGTGACATAGCACCAAGATCACGCCATTTCATATACCATTTTGAAAATAACTAAAATACTAGAACCTAGATCACATAGAGCTTTCCTTATCTTCAATAGGTTCTATTAGGGTCGTGATGGTGGCCTAAGGAGAGTTGAATATAGGATCAAGAAAATCTTTATAATTTGTAAGCTCATAATCGATACCTCTCAAACTCGTCTCCTTTTATTCTCACAATGATGGTGTTAGTCCCAATAGTAGCATGGGATTGTGGTTTACCTGCCTTCATGATAAGAAGCATACCATGTGCATCAACAAACTTAGAGAGCGCTTTACCAATAGTAGATAGTTTGTTGCAAACCTTAAAGTAACATGCATAGCACTAATAGTTTTACCAAGCTCATTGTGCCATTGACATGATTTGCCAAATTATTATCCAAAATACATTTTGCCTCCCGGAACTACTTTGGTCATAAATGCACCACCTCTAGCTGAATCAATCATACAACATGACATGTCATTTATACTGCTATAAAAGATTAAAGCATAATCACGTCACTAACACAATTGGATGGACACATATAAATGTAATCTTAATGCTTTCCCGAGAAGAAGGTAAAAGTTCATCTCATGTTATCTTAATGAAAGAATGTTGTTCCAATTTTTTATATACTGCTATAACAGATTAAAGCATAATCATGTCACTATCACAATTGGAAGGACACATATAAATGTAATCTTAATTCTTTCCCGAGAAGAAGGTAAATGTTCATTTCATGTTATCTAAATGAAAGAATGTTGAAAAGATATTACGCATGCGCATCAATGTATCCTTGTGAGCTGAACCTCCAAATTTCTCCTTGCAAATCAATCAAACTAGGGCTTGTTTTATAGGATTCTTCGGTAATCTCAAGGGAGGTAATGGGACTAGAAAAACTGAGCGTTTGGTACATTAGTGAACTCACATGACTTAATTGTGTTACCATGGGCACCCATAGTTGAAAAAGCAAAGCAACACAAGTTTCTGCTATAAACTTTTTATTTATGAAAGACAACTACAAGAAACAGAAACAAATCTAACAGTAGATACTAGAGTATTCGTCCTGGCAATGGTACAAAGTGTTTGTTTGCAATGACTATGACGTCTACCAACTTGCAAGTAATAATATTTTTGTGCACATATAAATATAAATAGTAAACTTAAGTAAAGGATGATTCTTATATGAGAAAACACAGAGGGGTTCCTTTGTTCACTTGATCTCTCTCTCTCTCTCTGATCTCTTGGAAACATGTGGCACGAAATAACAAACATATAAATGGGAAAAGGCGTAATAAATAAAAGTTTCAAGATCACGATTGTCAAGTATGATAGCATGTGTATGGGCATCACATCCTAATATTAAACATACCTTGCATACATGAAAGTGTGCAGCTAATCCTCATCCTAAACTCATGTGTCCACACTACACCATAGTTAGGGTAAAAGTATAGAGTATTGCTTGAATCCTTGTCGTGAAGTTGAGCATTAGTCAGGTACTAAGAGCTACCTAACCCTTTTTTATCCCAAGTGGTATCTCAATAAGGTTTACAACAAGCCTAAGTAATTTTCCTATTACTTTCACCGAGCTAATCACGCCACAAGATCCACCCTAGCTAATGCACACATTTCCCTCTACCATTCTATCTCCAGATTGATGAAGGCTAGTGTCTAGAATGTAAATACATCAAAGACAGGCACGATAAAAGCTTACATTTGAATAAATCATCTCATAAGGTAAAAATCCCCCCATTAATAATACATAATAATGACCATACTAATGCATGGCAACTCAAAACAATTATAACATATGGACATATTCGATCAATCAACTGTCAAATACACATAGTTCTGGGCTGGATTACGCCCTATGCATCACGAAGATAGTGGACGAGGTGATGGACATGCAGCAGGAGGCAATTTTGGCAGCTACTCCAACTCAAATTTTGCTTCATCGCTAGACCATTTTTCTCTAATTCGTGTAGTCTTTCATATCGTAGCTCTTGTCGCCAGAAAAAAATCTGAAGGGGTATACATAGGGGCTTTTAGGTCAAGATCTGAGTCCTCGGCCAAAGGGCAACACAAGTAGATGTTCGAAGGGGCCTATGGGCCCCAATACACGGTAGGGGGGTCTGCCCGACCGGTTGGTTCCCTGGTCCCTCCTCGGTGTCTCGGGCATTTAAAGTGTTGGCCGTCTTCTTTTCCGATTATAACTGCTGCAAGATTTTCCCCTAGTATGTTTCATGTTCTATCTTCCAAAGTCAGATAACAAATGAATGGCGTAAAGTAGAAAATCCCCATAATTAGGCAAAAGATTAAAGAAAACATTATAATGATGGTAAATATTTAAAAATTAATATAATAAACTTAAAAATGGCATTTATACGTTATGCACGTATCAAGAAGGACCTATGTACTTTCAAATAAAAAAATTGTTGTGTTTGATTTACTAGTTAGACATTTTCACCCCATAATCGCATCCACGGCTACGAGAACCCCGACTCGGTGTCAGGCTGGAGGTGGACTCAACGGCAAAAAGATCCTGATCACCTCCGAGAAGATAGCCACCATGTACTTTGTATAGATCGACTGTGATTTTGTGAATTCGCAGAGGAGTGTGACATAGGCGGTCCTCAATATCTTTTGGTACTAGAAATAGCCGCAGCATTGGCACTGTAAAAGAGACAAGATCCAATGACCGTTGACTCAAAAACTAACATGACCTACTGACCGTCGATCAGGAGTATACATATACCACGAGCGTCATTTTTACACACCCACCAATACGGTTACTTCCCTCCCGTTTTCATATAAAACGGTCAACTACCTTCTCGTCCCCTTCTTCATCTTCAGTCTTCCCCTCCTCCCCTGTCTTCTCTCACGGTCTCACCCGAGCACACCAACGCACACTCCAAGTCTCCAATGGCTAACGAGCACTTCTTTCCGGGCGATTACTTCTCATCAGCGCCGTTCCTCGGCTCCTCCTACGTGCCGCCGTCCCGGCAAGGGCTCGAGGCCGCCGCCGCCGCCATGGCCTTCGAGATGCAGTGGGCCGACCAGCAGCATCCGGCGGCGGACTCCTCGGCGCACTTTGACTCCGCGCTGAGCTCCCTGGTATCCTCTCCGGCCTGCGGAGGTGAGGACGACGTGGCCATCGGCGACCTGATAGGCCGGCTCGGCAGCATCTGCAACGGCGCCAGCGCCAACAACTCCTGCTACAGCACGCCACTCAGCTCCCCTCCGCGCGGGCCGTTCCGAGGATACGGTGCGCTGGAGAGCGGCGGCAGGCTTTCTCGGGTGTCCAGCAGCAAGTCGCTCGGCGGAAACAACACCTCCGGCGCCGATACGAGCCCCAAGACGGCCGGTCACGCCGCCATTCCCGACCCGCCGACGACGCAGAAGGCTGCCGCGCGGAAGCGCAAGGCCGCCCCGGCGAAAGGCAAGGCGAAGGCAGAGCACTCTCCTTCGTCTTTACCCGCGGTACGGCCCATTTGCTCCGTCAGTTCCTTTCAGTGATCTCGACCCAGACCAAAGTTCACGTATGCCAAATAACTCCAATATAGACGGCGGCGATCAATGCAAGCCCCCCGAAGCGGCCGAGGGTCGGCGACGGTGGCAACGACGAAAATGCCGTGGCGGAGGTGGCTGCGTTGGAGTTGGAGGAGGAGAAGCCCGATGAGCCGTTCAAGGACTACATCCATGTGAGGGCGAGGAGGGGGCAAGCAACCGATAGCCACAGCCTCGCCGAGAGGGTACGGTACCTTAGCTAACTACCTAGCTTCCTATCCTAGCTACATACTCATTAATTTCCCAAAATGCAAATGCACGTCACTGTAATTTACGAATCACTGGAGCATAATTGTTGGCTAATTGACACTAGAACTACCTTGTTGTTGTTATTCAATTTGCACGCCTGTGAACACTTTGCTTGGTTGTTACATGGTAGGTGAGGAGGGAGAAGATCAGTGAGAGGATGAAGCTGCTGCAGTCCCTGGTGCCAGGCTGCACTAAGGTATGTACATGTGTGTATGAACACTCCTCAGCAGCCATTTTCCTGCAAGTCAAGTTCTCCCAACCTGGACACAGTAATATCTTGTAAAATGCAAGCTATACTTGGGAGACCGCACCCATGTCTAAACTACCTTTGGACAAACGAAATAGCACTTGATCTTCTTGTCAGCTTCCACTTGTTATAGTTGTGGTTAGCCACTAGTGAGGCATGTAGTATTTATAATTACTGGAGTTTAATAATTCCTAGTAGTTGGACTTTTTGGGACTATGGTTAGCAGCCACTATTCCTCCACCGAAAGTAAGAACAGGCTATAGCTAGCCATGGCCGGCGAAGCCTGGACTTTGGAGGCAGTAATTTAAATAATTTCGACCGTAGTGTAAGGCTCATGTGGTCCAAGCTATGCTAGAAGCTGCAGCAGCAGGAGTGCTATTAATCAGTTCTGCAAGGTTCCTGCTTTGCTCGAATGATGATTAGTTAATCAACCGTGGGTGTGGGTGGTTTAAGTGACGCGCACGATTAGTTTAGTGCCCAATTATTGCGGCGGCGGTCAAATTTGGCTTTTTATTTAGGTTGTTTATTTTCCCTTTGTGTGTTTTTTTTTGCGAAATCCCTTTGTGTTGTTTAGTTGGATAATTATTAACTATCACATGCTAATGTCCGATGGACAGATCACCGGGAAAGCTCTCATGCTCGACGAGATCATCAACTACGTCCAGTCGCTGCAGCGTCAGGTCGAGGTAATCAGGATGCAAAATGTTTGCAAAGAGAGCAGTCGATCGAGCAGCTCCAAATTAACCGAACTTGCTTAAAGAAAATGGTTAACTAACATGAACTTGTTTAATGTGACTCAGTTCCTATCGATGAAACTGTCGACGATGAACCCTCAGTTGGAACTCGACGGACAGTGCATCCCTTCGAAAGAGGTGAGTTCATTCATATGACACATTCTCGTTTGATATATACTCCCTCCATTCTTAAATACAAGACACGTTTTAGCCTTTTACATATTCACACATGTATCTATATACGTTTTAGCGTGCTTGTTGTCTCATTTTAGTCTGCATATAGTCAACATGTGAAATATCTAAAACATATTATATTTAGAAAAGGAGTGAATACATCGGACGGCTAGAGTCGAGTGACGGATGAACCGTGCTCGATCCCAGCCGTCGGTCTCCATATCAAAAAAATTATCAGACCAACGGATGTGTGATAACCTTGCACGAAAATGTTTGCAGATGAACCAGATGGTAATGCCGGACTACCCGTCCGAAGAACGGGCAACCGCCTTCTCCTACGCCGGGTCGCCGGCCGACCGTTCGCCATCCCGGCCAGCCACCACCACGGGCAAGAGCTAGAAGGCACCTTCAGCTGGGAGCAAGACCTCCAGAGCATGGTGCAGATGGCGGGATCCAGCAGCCACAGCCAAGACCCACAAGCTTTCTACGGCAAGTGAAACCAGATAGATCATCATTCCTTTGTTCCGGTTCCGAAATAGACCCATTCTAGGTTATTGTTCATGTTTTTCGCTGAGGTTTGTCATTGAATGCAGGCCAGTCGACGACAGTAAATCACATGAAGGTTGAACACTAAATGTGCCTGCCCCTTCTGTACAGACGCCAGCCGCCGGAGTAGTACTACTCCCCTCTGCAGGAGGAGGAGCTCGGAAACGAACAATCATTACCACATGACTTCCCTCTGGTTATCTCTCTGCATAAGAGGGGCCAACAGAGGAGTTGGCGAGCCCACAGGAAAAGAGAAAGTAAAAACTAGCAGTTTCAGGCTTCTGGGTGCAGATACAGTATCTTATTTTTTCGAAATGGGGTAGCCCCGGTCTCTGTATCGATAGATGCAGATACAGTATCTGGGGGCTCAGGGTGTGTCTTGTAGCATGAATTTGTGTATGTGAGTTGAAAATGGCAAATGGGGACAGGGGTTGTGCGATGAACTCCTGGTTGCATGCCCTAACTATAGAAAGGATTCAGTGGTAGTTTCTGTATTCTGAGAGCGGCCTAGGATGGCAACTTGGCAAGCATGAGAATGTAGAGAGGAAAGAAAGGAGCGAAGGTTACCTTCCCTTTTGGTGATCTCCTTTGTGGTGAATCTTTGTGGTGAATCCATGTGCTACAACAGCAGTGTCTTTGATCTCCTTTGGTTCCTTCTCGATTTTACTACTATAACATACTCCCTCCGTCCTCAAATAAGTGTACATCTAGTTTTTGTACTAAGTCAATTTTTTAAAAGTTTGACTAACTTTATAGAAAAGTGTATCAACATATATAACATCAAATTGGTATATTTTGAAACTTCATTTTAAAACGAATCTAGTGATACTAATTTAGTGTCATAAATGTTGACACGTTGCCCTAAAAAGTTAGTCAAACTTTAATAAGATTGACTTAACAAAAAAGGTAAAAGTACCCTTGTTCGCGGAGGAAGGGAGTAGTGCTCTATCTTCCCATATCTATATTATCGCCAACAGAGGATCCAAATGCATTGTCTTCTAGGTCAAAGATCCTGCAAACATACGGTCAGATTGTGTGCTGTTACTGAATGACTGTAGCTGATCCTGTCACACAGTCGAACCAAAGAAATGGTTGCTTCAATAATCAATGCGACACCTACAAAAAAAGCAAGAGAGAAAAAATTACAGCCACTGGTAGGCATCACTTATTACAACCAGGATCCACTTGCATCAATCAGTAAGCTAATCATGACCTTTGTTACCTTCCGATTTGCAATGATTGGTAGATGGGTCTGTCTGTTGCCATATCCTAATCACGCCCCCTTTTCCACTGTGTATGTGTTGTGTACCTTGTGCGTGTGGAATCTGACCCGGACTTTTGGCTCACGGCCCCGAGCGCGGCTGATATCTGAACGGAGGGGAGAGCTTCGCGATCCGAGCACAAAGTAGCATTTCCGCATTTATTAAATAACGTTTATGGGCTATACGATCGAATACGGGGAGGAATACGGGGGTGGGGACCATACGATTTCGTCACGAAAAGGGTCTTGACAGGAGATCGTTCAGGGTTTACTGCTTGTCCTCGCATTAAATCCCTGTCCTAGCGTAGCTGTGCTCTGACCGGGCGGCATGGTGGTTAAGTGCGGGGAGACGTTGCTTCACTGTAATTACTGTTCAGCCGTCTTCAACCTCTGGACTATGGTAGAAGCCGTGTGGTGGCTGCGCATCGAACTGTGGGAGATCTTCGTCGCCCCCTACTAGTTCGTTTGCCGAAGGGCCTTGCTCACTGGCTGAGCTGGTTACTATGCAAAATGTTGGTTCAAGCAACAGGTGATGTCTTGTCGAGATTTGTTTTCTACCAGTTCTTAGATCTGGGGGATGGAATACTGACATTTTCTGCTTGTTCATGTTCTATTCTGTTGTAGAATTTTGGAAACGGTGCCTGAGGTCTCGGAAAACGATACGTTGGAGGAATCATCGAGCGATCTGAGGAAAAACACAGAGAAGGGGAAGGATATCGAAGTATTCAGAGACGTAGAAAGCAGCCTCTTGGAAGGGCCATCCCGCTCAAGCCCTGATAGTTGGCTGAAGAGGTAATTTTTTGGCATGATTGTCTCTGTAGTGGTTAGATTTGGTGTTCAGTTCGAAATCACAAATAAAGAACTTTAAATATACAGTACGCTGGAGATATACGTGTAGTAAGAATTTGGAAGAACTATGTGCAATCCATATATCACGTGGATTTTTTTTTGGGGTAGAATTAAAGTTGTTGAGGAGATATGAAATTAGTTTAAAATTGGAAGAAATACAGTCGTTGATGTCTGAACATTGGCATTGTAGAAGGTGACATGTTTTATTTGTGTGAGTTCTGTTTGGTGCATAATGATGAGTACAGATAAAAATGTCATATCACAGGCCCAGACATGGCAAGATGGGAGATGAACGCGACACGAGTGTGGAGAGAGTAAGTGCGCTTGAGCATTCTTTCCGGAGTTTTGCTGACAGGAAAACCGATCAAATAGTGAACCCATGTGTTGGAGTGACATTTGACTCGATCGGAGAGGCATACGATTACTACAACTTGTATTCATGGGAGTGTGGGTTTGGTATCAGATATGGAAAGAGCAGGGTCAATGTGAAGGGGACGAAATGCTTGCAAGAATTGTTGTGTGTCTGCTCGGTAATTTCTCATGTAGTTTGCTTGCTTACTTTAATTTTAATGTCTGAGTCAAAAATATTTAATCTAATATGTTGAAACTGATGTAGGGGAAGCCAAAACAGACAAACACGACGTCAAGCCGGTGTCAGTGCCCTGCAATGATAAGGTTGTTGCGGACAATTGACCATGGATGGTACATATGTGAGTCTAGGCTAGTCCACAACCATGCAATGCTGCACACCTGTGCTGAAAAGTTGCACTTCCCATCACATAGACACATAGATAAGTATACAAGAGAACTGGTGGCACAACTTAGGGAGAACAATGTGAATCTCAGCAAAGTTTACAGCATAATTGGTACATTTTTTGGAAGGATAGATAATATACCATTTACGAAAAGGTCTCTGAAGACGTTGTGTGGAAAGATAAGTAGGGAGCAAGGAGACGACGACGTTAAGAAGACGATGGAAGTTTTCTCTGAGCTGAAGGAAAAAGATAGTGAGTTCACGTACACGGTTCAGGTAGATTCTGAAAGCAGGATACAGACTCTTCTTTGGACAAATGGCAGAAGCAAGCTGCAGTACCATCACTTTGGCGATGTTGTCACTTTCGACACAACCTACAAGACAAATCTTTATGACATGCCTTTCGGAATTTTTGTTGGTGTGAACAATCATTTCCAGAGTGTCCTTTTTGCTGGTGTTTTGATGAGGGATGAGAAGATTGAAAGTTTTGAGTGGGTTTTCGCTGAGTTTGTGAAGATGATGGGTGGTAAACGGCCAGTGACAATTTTGACAGGTGACGTGAATATCCAACCTTTTCCAATTGCTTTATTGTTGCAAAAAATCATTGTATGTGATATATTGTGGATTCCACAGATCAAGCAAGAGCAATGGAGGTTGCCATTGAGAACGTGTTTCCCGGGGTTACACATAGGTGGTGTAAATGGCATGTGTTGCGGAAGGCAAAGGAATGTCTTGGCACTCACTATAACAAGAAGTGTGGGTTCCGAAACGAGTTCCACAACCTTGTTGACGAGATGCTTACGATAAAAGAGTTTGAGGATGGTTGGAAGCAATTGGTGGAAAAATATGGTCTGGTTAGTAACCCATTCCTTATACAGATCTATGAGGTCCGTAGGAAATGGGCTAAACCATACTTCAGCGGCAAGTTTTGTGCAAAGCAGACCAGCACTCAACGAAGCGAGAGTGCAAACCATATGTTGAAAAACTATGTTCCACCAGCGTGTCCAATGAATGTGTTCGTGAAGTAGTATGGAAAGTTGCAGTACGACCGGGAGCAGGAAGAAGGGTTTCAGGAAAAGAGGACAAGGCTTGTAAGTAAACACCGGTCTAGATAAGTTTTTTTCTCTTAGAAAACACCTGTAGTGAACAGTTCGATTTACGTTGACTTCGGAAAACAATTATTCAATGTTATGACTTAAACAGAGATAACTGTTTCATTCAACAGGCAGGTGTTGTTCTGAAGAGCAACTTGCCTATTGAGAGGCATGCAAGCAAATTGTACACGAGGACAATGTTTGAACTTTTTGGCAGGACACTGTATGTAGCTGGGTCCTTTGTAGTGCAAGAAATTGAGCCGATGAGAAGGTACATTGCGTTGCATGTAAACCCATCGTCAAGACCTGATTGGTTTAAGAGTCGGTATGAAGTGTCTATCACGGAAAATGGCTCGCTGTATACTTGTGAGTGCGGCCGATATGAACACATGGGCATGATATGCTGTCATATCCTAAAGGTTAGTTATATATATGTCTTGTAAAGGACAATACAATATGCATCATAATTTGTGTTAGTATTGTGCATCAAAACAGTTTTGTAATACTTGATATTGACAGGTTATGATAACATTGGACGTACACAAAATACCGCATTGTCACATAATGAAGAGGTGGACTGTTGATGCAAGGGATGTGCTGCCAGATCATATAAAGCACTATCAGAAAGACATGGGTCCTCCTGAAGCCATAACATTCAGACACTCTACCATGTACTCCCTCCATTCGTTTTTATTCTACATCTTGGAAAATTTGAGACAATTTAGTCTCACATTTATTACTACTACTTTTCCACACCCAAGCATGCAGCACAATTACTTTCTCACGGGAAACAAAGCATCCCTTAGGTTAAACAATGCACAATTAATGCAGTACATGCAAATTCCACACACAAAACTACTCCCGCTACTTGGTGATTGGGGGCGAACAGAGGGAAGAGGGAAAGACGATGGAGGTGCGTGACTTGATTTACTCCAGGGACCGCTGCCTCTCTCTACTCTTAATTATCTATTGCGGGTCCCACCTAGGATGTAGAATAAAAGAGAACAAAATCTAGGTCCAGGATGTAGAATAAAAACGAATGGAGGGAGTATATCACGGCGCTTGAGGTTGTCCATCTTGGCGACAGTAATCCAGATGCTTTCGAGTGTGTGATGACTGGTTTGTGTGAACTTAAAGCAAAAGCTCTTGCATTCAGCGATGTTAAGGATGGGAAGAGTATGTTGGAGAAGTCAAAAGCATCATCTCAAACAAATTCTGTTGGCTCAAGACATACAACATGCAGCAAAGAGCCGCAATCCGGTACACATACGGTACATGCTGAAGAGTCGTGCTCTGTAGGGTCGGTGGCAGGCGTGCAGGTTGGAATGGCGAATGAACATATGTCTGATGCAACATCCCAATCTCATGTGCCACCAGAAGAACTGCTCGCTCCGGAAAAAAGGCTAAAACGCGGGAGACCAACTACTGCTAGAGACAAGCCACCATATGAACTATCTGGTAAATGTTCTAGGTTTTGCAGTATATGTCGTGAGCCAGGACATAAGAGTACGCCGTGTCCAAAACGAGGTGATATGTCGGTGAAGCAACGAAAGGAGTCCCAATGCAGCAACTGTGGTTTGGCGGGTCACAGGAAGACAAGTTGTATGAAACCGATGCATAGTTTGATGCCTGGGTTAAATGTTTGATTACAAATGTTGTAATAGCTGATGTGGAATAACTATTTTTTGTATACCTCTGTGATGTTGTAATTTTTCCGATTCATGTTAGTGTCCGATGCACCACTCAGTGTTGCAATTGGCAAATTCAGTTTGATATTTGTTGCATCAGTGTGATAATGATTTTCTCGATGTACTGAAATATATTTTTTCGTTTGGTTTTTTATGGTTAAGTATATTAACGATAATTAGCATATATTACAATTAATGGCACGGTAAGTGTTCTATGGTTAAGTATGGGTAACATGATTTAGAATTCGAAATTTGAAATTATAACGCATTAAATGCCTTCGCCTGTCCTTGGGCGCCTATATCAACCCGTGAGGGCGAGAGTGCTCTGGAGCCTTGGAGGGATCAAGCAGCCCCGATTTTTGAACAAAAAATGGAGAAAAGCCCTATCTCCACAGATCAGAAGCTGCAAGAAAAATCATGTCTCGTGGGGCGGGTGATCAAGAAGTACAAATCGAAGGTTTGCATATCCATGGTTTCAGTCTCTCTCTGTTTGCTGCCTTGAAAGGATGTTTTGTTCTATGCTCGGTACCAATAGAATTCATTTGTTGTTTTGTACAAAGTTCCTTGCTGGGGATTGCACAGTCCTGGGCATGGTGGTGTTATCCGGTGAAAGTGATGATGCGGAAGATCTAGTGGTACGTGTACATTGCATCCTATATTTGCTTCATTGGATTGATCTGTTTTGTTTTGCTATAATGGATTGCTCGGAATTATATCAGGACTCAGCTGACTCTGGTGCCAAAAAAGAACGTCGTGCCAGAATGATGAAGTTGTGCCTAAGATTTGATCTTCCAACTGATCTGAAAATTGGATAAAAATACGTCTTCACAATGTATTTCTCCTGATTTCCTACTGGTATAAAAAAGTGTGTAACATGGTTTCAGGTGCCTAGCGTAATGTCGATGGTGGTGGGGCGATTTGCGTTGAAGAAATCGAGGGGAAATGTTGGGCTGATTCTGACATGTCGTTGCTGTTGAACCCAACCGAGTTGTTCCCAGATTCAGAAGACGAGATTGATTATTATGTCACATTTAAGTAGTGAAAAAACATGGTTAACTGGTTTGTTTACTTGATCCATGAAGAGGATTTGGTCTGATGCTTGTATCGGATTGCTTAGGAGGTTCGTTAGGATTTGTGTAGCCGTTTTTATGTTTTGAATAAAAAAAGTCAGCTCCTTTTTATAAGAAAGGACTATGGTGTGGTGCGGTACAGTGAAGGGGGCGTGGAAGTAGCCCATGATGTACAGTAAAGCCCGTACGTCTTGGATATTCGAAACAGTGGTCGCTTGAGCTCGATATGAGACCGTTTGGGCCTCCGAGGGCAAACGAGACCCCCTGCCGTGCGACGTTGTCAACGTGCATAAAGCTGGAGCATTGAATGCCAAAACCTTGATTTTGTTTTTTTCCTTCGCTGCAAAGAGAAACTCCATGTTAGAAAACTGGGTGTTAGTACAGGAGTGCTCTCCACGCGCCTGCACCGGTTGTACTTATGGCCAATTCATGGCACTGCAGTTCGTAGGTAGTTGGCTTTGCTATGCTTCTAGCTTATCTTTTTTTTCCAAGCTTGTGAGAGTGCAAGCAAACCGATGTGACCAGTGCGCAGAGGGCGGTGGAGCCGTAGTTAAAGAAGAGAGAGTAGAAAGAAGGGGAGCTAAGACGGAAGGTGCCAGTGTAATATCCTGTATTTGTAAAATATATTCTAGGCAAAGACGGAATATATTTGACCAAGATTGACTTTTTGAACGTTGGTCGCATGGAACATCTGAGACCGTAGTTGAGTTCGTCTCGTGGAGCTGATTGTAAACGACTATAGGATTGTTCAATTCCAGAGTACCGAGATACCAATGGGAGTTCTATGTATCGAGACCATTCGATTTTTCCTTAGCGTCTAAGTCTGGACCTATCTGTAGGAATAAATAAATAAATAAAACGTAAACATATATACCTAGCCAGCCTAGCCGGCTCTCGATTCCCCACCAAACGCTTCAGCCCTTATCCGGCTGCCGCCTACGCCGTCTCCACTCCAAGCGCCGACTGCTCCGCATCCAGAGACAAATCCATCGCCATAGTTTGGATCTCAGCTGCCAACCTGAGCCTGCCCGGAGTCCCCGACGCACTGATCTGAAGACCACACCGTGCGGGAGTGGTGCTGCTTCTGCATCGATTGGTGTGAGGATTTCTGGTGCCGATAATAATACTTCTGTTGAACGTCGAGGTTAAGGAAAGTGCATGACGAACCATTTGTTCATTCTGTGATTGTTCGAATGATTGTCCTCATTGAGTGAGATTTACTTATCTGATTGTTCAGTTCAGTCCTTTTCGGTTCCGGTTTCCTATTCTTGTCAGCGATATCACACTTCTTACTTTCATAGCTAACTCGGTGAGAAACTGTTCACGAGTGGCTACTCCGATAAAGTTCGGTGAGAACTGTCAGCTCGTGAGCTAGTCCGATGGCTAACCCTTTCTGTTGGTCCGGTGAGAGACTGTCCCGAGTGGCTACTCCGATAAAGTTCGGTGAGAACTGTCAGCTCGTGGGCTAGTCCGGGCGACATGTTCAGATATTCAGTTTCAGACTTCCATTTGACAGTGATGTTATCATTATATTGTTCCATGCTTAATTGTTCGTATGGCTCCAATTGTACTTGCTGAGTATTTCATACTCACTCTTGCTTTTCATTTGGTTTTCAGGTAATAAGTAAATGGCATCTGCATGGGAGACGGGCGTAGTGCACCTACCACATCACTTGATCACATTTTTCTAGACAATGCTTAGTGAACCATTATGCTAGTATCCTAGTAGTTGAGCTTGTTGGGTTCCTATCTACCCGTGTCTTTTGGAAATACTTTGTGTGAGCCTTTGGTCGCTCAGACTTTATTCCATATGACTGCTAGTGGAGTGTGTATGATAATTTCGTCCTTGTTTCTGTGAACTATTTTTCATGTTATTCGTTGTATATTTATGAAATGCCTGTCGTGGATTTCTGGATAAACAAAGGAAATGCTGTCCAATTTTAGAGTTTTCTAAAATGGTTTTAACTTTAGATGTGTGGTAACACCGCCAGGTTGTTTTGAAATCTGGGGTGTTATAGTTGGTATCAGAGCCCAGGCTTTAGGTCTTTGGTGTTACCCTCTCCTTAATTAGTATGCTAATAACTTAAAATTTGACACACTGGCGCACAATAGGATGGGCTTGGGTCATTCATTGCATTTACGCTCCTGCCCTAATTTGTTGTTGATCTCTTTTATCCATATGTTGTTGTGCCTGGGGCAGGCTGTTGCCATGGGAGGCTTGCAGTTCCTTGCTTCGGATACTTGTTGTTTGGTTGTCCGTCGGTTGTAGGTACTAAGTAGTTGACTTGAGAGGTTCTCTTCACGCCTGATGAAGTAATTGGAAAGGAAAGGTTTTGTCATCTATACAATTCCATAAAGGTGTGATGAAGATATCTGGCCATTTCGTCACCGAGACTTGAATCCTTTCGTTGTGTCCCTTGCGTCACCAGATCCAACTGAGATGATCTGACTCTTTTCTTTGGTGTGTTGTCGTGACACCTTCGGATGAGCCCTGTATCGCATGTTCTTAAAAGTGACCCATACTTCTGTACTATTATTTCCATCTCTTCTTCCATGGTGGACGTGTTCTGTTGACTTCCTTCTGCAAGGATTTAATTTCCCTTCAAGTGAACCTAGGTTGGGCCCTGACCTAAAGCGGGAACGAGGCCGTAGCAGGTGGGGATTTAATTCCAAAGGAATTCCAAAGTCTATGATTGCATCCTTCCTTCTAGAATTTTTTTGTACCTTCATCCGTTAACCTTGCTATGGTCCGACTATCTCATATCCTTGTTCTTAGAGGACCCTTGTAATTTTGGTCCCACCTTGTAGAGCTTGTTTTCTGTGTATGAACCCTGACACTTCTTGGTTCAAGTTGCTCAATTCTTGTTGTATCATGATTCGTGAAGCCATGTTACTCTTGATTCTATCCTTAAGGCCAAGTTCTTGCTTCCATCAACAAGTTTCTAGTATGTATCAATTGTTGTCTGCTTGGTGTGGGTCTTAACTCGGACTCATGAATTATCTCGTCATTTCATCATAAAGATTTTTTTTTGTGTCATGTTACCATGGATATCTGGTTCTTTCTACCTGTAGTTCAAGAAGTGCAGAAGTGACAACTCTCCATGTTGTTAAACGTAGATCAGGTGGACCTTAGCTCTTTCAATAATGTGTTGATTGGGGTTGTAGAATTCCAGACCTGGTCTCATAAAGGTTGACTATCCTTTTACCAAAACCCTTTGTATCTTTCAGCGAGCTAGTTCTTGCTCTAGTTGTGCGCAGGTTTTGTAGCAAACCTTAGAATATGGTCTGGCATGGTGATTGGATTGATGGGGGTCGACCTCGAACTCATGTTCGTGCCCTGACATCTTTTCACTCTGCCATGTGAGGAGACTGAGAGTTAGAACCATGGTTCATTTGTTCACATACAAAGCAAATAGTTTGAGTAAAGTATGGCATGATCACCCATATCATTTACTCTTATTATTCGCCCATGTTATGATGAAGACATGAACTTGAGTGATTCTTCGCTAGCTTCCTACGAGCTAATGCTTGTCAACCTAAACTATATGTGGAATAGTTGGTCTATATGAAACATGCAGTTCTTTTTGTCTTCAAGCCCTGCCTCAGATCTTTGTGTGGCTCTTGCCCAGAGCTATTCTTAAGTTAGCCCCAGGAATAAGATGTGAGGTTGTGACCATGTCCTTAAGTTCGTTTCCATATTTGCTAGGTGTTCGTGGCCTTGTTTTGGTTCTCCTCTTTCTTTGCAAGTAATTTGTTTGTTGAGAATGGATCCTTATTTGCTAACTTCGGATTATTTCACATGATTGGTTGATGTCCTGTATGATATCTTCCTAGCAAATCCAAGTTTATCCTATGGCTCTCTTACTCTGACGGACCTATTGTTGTTGTAATCTTTGTGCTCCTTGATTGATCAGAATGTTTTGTAACTTCTATGCCTCTTTAGAAAATTATTGGGTCGTTCCTGATTTCAGATGAACATTACTTTTCATGAGTGCTTCCATAGTTGTTCCCTAGTAACCGGATGTCCTTGTATTCTACAAATTATAATGAGTGAAGAACACGAGGGCGTGTTCCTTTCAAGGTGGGTAGAATGTAATATCCTGTATTTGTAAAATATATTCTAGGCAAAGACGGAATATATTTGACCAAGATTGACTTTTTGAACGTTGGTCGCATGGAACATCTGAGACCGTAGTTGAGTTCGTCTCGTGGAGCTGATTGTAAACGACTATAGGATTGTTCAATTCCAGAGTACCGAGATACCAATGGGAGTTCTATGTATCGAGACCATTCGATTTTTCCTTAGCGTCTAAGTCTGGACCTATCTGTAGGAATAAATAAATAAAACGTAAACATATATACCTAGCCAGCCCAGCCGGCTCTCGATTCCCCACCAAACGCTTCAGCCCTTATCCGGCTGCCGCCTACGCCGTCTCCACTCCAAGCGCCGACTGCTCCGCATCCAGAGACAAATCCATCGCCATAGTTTGGATCTCAGCTGCCAACCTGAGCCTACCCGGAGTCCCCGACGCACTGATCTGAAGACCACACCGTGCGGGAGTGGTGCTGCTTCTGCATCGATTGGTGTGAGGATTTCTGGTGCCGATAATAATACTTCTGTTGAACGTCGAGGTTAAGGCAAGTGCATGACGAACCATTTGTTCATTCTGTGATTGTTCGAATGATTGTCCTCATTGAGTGAGATTTACTTATCTGATTGTTCAGTTCAGTCCTTTTCGGTTCCGGTTTCCTATTCTTGTCAGCGATATCACACTTCTTACTTTCATAGCTAACTCGGTGAGAAACTGTTCACGAGTGGCTACTCCGATAAAGTTCGGTGAGAACTGTCAGCTCGTGAGCTAGTCCGATGGCTAACCCTTTCTGTTGGTCCGGTGAGAGACTGTCCCGAGTGGCTACTCCGATAAAGTTCGGTGAGAACTGTCAGCTCGTGGGCTAGTCCGGGCGACATGTTCAGATATTCAGTTTCAGACTTCCATTTGACAGTGATGTTATCATTATATTGTTCCATGCTTAATTGTTCGTATGGCTCCAATTGTACTTGCTGAGTATTTCATACTCACTCTTGCTTTTCATTTGGTTTTCAGGTAATAAGTAAATGGCATCTGCATGGGAGACGGGCGTAGTGCACCTACCACATCACTTGATCACATTTTTCTAGACAATGCTTAGTGAACCATTATGCTAGTATCCTAGTAGTTGAGCTTGTTGGGTTCCTATCTACCCGTGTCTTTTGGAAATACTTTGTGTGAGCCTTTGGTCGCTCAGACTTTATTCCATATGACTGCTAGTGGAGTGTGTATGATAATTTCGTCCTTGTTTCTGTGAACTATTTTTCATGTTATTCGTTGTATATTTATGAAATGCCTGTCGTGGATTTCTGGATAAACAAAGGAAATGCTGTCCAATTTTAGAGTTTTCTAAAATGGTTTTAACTTTAGATGTGTGGTAACACCGCCAGGTTGTTTTGAAATCTGGGGTGTTATAGCCAGTGCAGTTCTTGAGTTCGAGTGAAGAACAGCTCACAAAACAAACTCTTTGCTGCGTGAAAAGTAGTTCCCCTCCTCGAAGAATCACGGTGAGAGGGAAGCCTGGTCCGAGTAGCAGGATTTCGCTGCGACAATGGTGGGTGGCTCTGAAGTTTATCCTCACCTATCTTGCTTGCTTCTTGACCATGGGAATGGATATTTGATTTTTCTGGCTTCCTGAATTTGTTTTCCTCCTCCTTTTATTCAGCAAAGAACCAAGTCCCTTTTTGGGATGAAGGGTGGAGGTTGTTCTTCGTCTGTAGAACCTGGTGCACCTGGTTCTTCGACTGAAGACAGAGTATCTGAGGTACAGGGTGGAGGGCATCTGACCGATGAGCTCCAGATGTCGCCTTCAGTTGGAAGAATGGCCAAGAGTGGGATGAGCACGGTGAACAGCAGCTTCGCGCCAAAAGATATGGTTGATGCAGTTGAATCTTGGTCTTACAGTGTTGTTACATTGATAAGGTCGATGGGTCTGGGTGGCTTGCTTCTTTTAGATCGTTTCACTCATTTCAGTAGGGATTTCTCTCAGTTCTTGCTGCAGTGTGTAGATACTAAGTATAGGAGGCTGGTGCTTGGCCGAAATAGGTTCGCACAGTTAAATGTGTCGTCCTTCAGTAGGATTGTAGGTTGTCTGAGTCTGGATCTGTCGCCATCAGTAGGACAGCAGGCCCACCGACTCGGCAAGAGATCAATGATGCTAGGATGTGCTTCGTCTGCCTGGTAGCGGTGAAATCAGTAGTTGGATGCTGCTGGATATTCTCAATGAAGATCAGTACAAAATGGGGGCGGTTGAAGACCCAAAAAGACTCATGGTTGCGTATGGCATGCTGGCAGTGTCCGTTTTCTTCAGCCCAAGAGAGAGAAGAGGCTATGTGCCGAGAGATGCATACCTGCTTGCAAGACTAACTGTGGAACAACTAGCCAATTTGGACTGGTCTGCTTATGAAGTTGAAGAGTTGATTGATGCTGCTTTCACTGTTCAGGAGGCAATAAGGAGTAGAGCAAGGTCAATAACCGTATATGGATGTCTCATTGCTTTGCAGGTGAGCTATACAGAAGTATCATGATTTGTTTTTTCAATGTAATATATGCATGAACACTTATTTGATTGTTGTCAAGGCTCGTGAACTAGGAATGTTCAAAACACTACTGTTTCATAAGTGTTTATGAAGCCTCATGATATTTCATAAAAAATGTAACACTGATAACAAAAAGTAAAAAATTTGAGCTTGAGTGGTTATGGTGGATTTATGTGGTTAAAACTTTGGATAGCCTGAAGAATGTGTTTTTTGGTGTGGGAGAATCAACGGTCGGTAGTACTTTTTTCAAACCAATTGATTTTGAACGTTACATGACAAGTTTGTTTGTTTTGAATGCAGTGTTTGTACTTTGACAACGTTAACACAGGAATATATGGTGTTGCCAAACATCTTGTTCCTAGGATACAGTACTACACAGCACCTGTCTGAAAGCCCTTATAGCACAAGACATGTTTCAGATGGAACATGAGAAAGTATTCGGCATGTTGAGGGTGAGGAAATGCTTAATGTATTTAATGTTTTGTGTTATCGTGTTGTGGACAACGATCTGTACTAACTGAATGTACATAACTGTGCAGGGCTTGGTTACAAGGAGTGAGCTTGAAGCTGCTCCGCCTATGTTTCCAAGCAGGAGAGATGCGGTGCCACGACGTCCGAGAACAAAGGGAGCTGGGAGGACAAAGGAGGACATGATGTTTCAACAACATCATGTGTATGGTGCGCATATAGTTGAGAGCTCGGCATGTGCACAAGGAGATGACAGAGTTACAGTTGTCTCTGATCAAGCACATCTGGTTTCGAAGGTAGGCTGCATCGCATCCGATGTATATTTTTCTGAATAACAATGAATAAAAGTGTTCTCTTCATAAAATGACTGGTGTTCATCATTCCATTTGAATGCAGGCTGGACAGTGGTTGAGGGATGGGTTTGCAGAGCTGAACAAGGCTGCAAAGATAAGAGAGAACAAATTCTACAGCGAGCTGGCAAGGTTGATGCCATCATATGATCAGGATGCTATTTCGATGGCCGACGAGTTTGAAAGATCGCAAGAACTTACTAAGATGCAAGGCATCCAGTATTTGCTTAACCATCTATCTGAAAAGGGTGTTGGCAAATCAATTCCTAGCCTTGATGTGCATCTTGCAAATGTAAACACTATTCTGTCTGGTGGGTTTCCTTGACATTTCCAAATGTTGGTTTCAAAATTATTTGATTCTGATTGAACTACTAATTTGATTAGTCCACGCACCTTTAAACAGGCATCGCTGGCGGATCAGAACGTCTGGTTGGTGTGAGTGAATTCATTAATAAGACGCTATCACCGGGTGAGTTTTTTATTTAGTTACTACCTTGTAGTATCTTGTAGAGAAGCATTTTATCTTTTGTTTTCTCATGTATCTGCTATGTTACAGATATACCATATATTGGCCACATTTCGTCTAGCCATGGGTCGGTGCATATGAAGTCAACACAGCCTGCATCTGGAAACCAAGACGGGACAATGATGGCTGGGCTTGCAAGCTGTGGTTCATACATTGGGCATGTGGCATCAAAACTTGATCTTCGAAATGAAGTTGTACTGAACGCAGGATCAGTTTTGACGAACCAAGGAGATACAGTGAGTAAGTCGTGTGGCAACATGCTTTCCGAGGGGTGTGTACTGAACGCAGTCCCTCTACAATGTGTTCCAATGGACCCTAAATATGTGCACACTTCAAGCGATTCGTCTGGGAAAGCTCCCGGGATGAATGGTTGTTCATCATCCATTGTGGGACAAACGGTACCGGCCATGACGTATGCTGCATTCATAATAGAACCTAGGGGTTTAGATCTACAGCCACTCCGTTGTCTGGCTGATGCTGCGGCAGAGATTGGACCGACCGACCATTACGTGGTAAGAATGGTTAGCTATGTTTTGTTTTTATATATTAGCCCGATAACATTTGAACATGAGAAACAAATATTGAAATGTATTGTTTGTGTGTTTGACAATTTTATTGCCGTGCAAATATTTGGACACAGCGGTGGTGAGGGCAAATGAGATAGGGGACAACGAGGAGGATCAGACTATGGTGGAGAGGGGTGGCCGACTTGGAGGGAGTGGAGGTGATTGTTTTTTGATTCGGTTTAATAATGTCTTCGATATGAACATTACTGATACCGTTTTTTAAAAAAAATTGCAGAGCGTGCCGCTGTCAGGAAGAGGAGCATGTCAAGTATTCTTCAGGATACTGATGACCATGAGGTGATCGTGTATACGACAAGAGGTTGGTCCTATGACGTTTGAGTGCACATCGGTAGAAAAAAAATTGTCGTCTGCTAAAATATTAATTTGTGGAAAAAACAGGAAAGAGGGCTAGAGTGGTGGAGCCGAATTATGTGCTCGTTGAGAAGAAAAAGGTTGGACTTCCAATCCCTGGTTTGTGCCCCTTCGCGCACAACTACGAGTACGACATGCCATCGGCAAAAATAGCAAACAAGGGGTACAGGAGCACAGTTAATGCAAAACGGAAAGACATGTGCAGGTGTGTAGAAAATCTAAAACATAAAAACTTCAAATTTGTTTGCTTTTAGCTTGATTGATGACTAAAATATTGTTTTTTCTTGACCGTAGGCTGTGGGTAATACACACATTCCCTAAACTGATTAAGATGTCTGGCCATGAGGTGGTGAAAGAATTTAACAAGATGGGACGCCTCGGTGATAAAGCATTTGAACTTACAAGTAGAATGCTAAGGGGGGTTGAAAATACATGGTATGCAGATGACGACAAGTCAAGGTTTAGACACTGCATGGGGAGAGAATGGATGGTTAGTTACATGTCTGTGTTCTCTTTGTGAAATGCATAATGGTACATACGAATATGTTATAAATAAGTTCGAAATGTATTTATTTGTCTCCGCAGGACGTCGTACTTGGAGGTGGAGATTGCACCGCAAGGGCTGGTGTGAAGGAAATGTTTTTTGGTCCAGACATTAGCTACAACATAGAGACCTGCCAGCTGGTGAGTGTACTGTCTATGGTATAATGTAAACTTTAATGTGATGCAAAAATGAAGTGATTCAACCTACGCAGATATGGATGCCACATGAGAGAGATGATGGTACTTACGTCCTTTATGGGCTGGACATGGATAATGAGTATGTCCATGTCATGGATCCAAAACGAACCTCCATGGGTGTTAATGTGCTGCGTGAGGTTCACAGTGAAAACTGTGTGAAAATATTGGATGCATTCGATGCATGTCTTTCAGCTTTCTATGAAGGGTGGGAGATCAACAAGTCCTCATGGAGATTCAAATACCACGATTTCATGCATCCGGAAAGCTCAGAGTAAGATGCGCGCTGTATATATGGGGATAATATCATGACAATAAGTGTTAAATAGATTATTAACAGTATCCTTAAAACTGAAAATACAGCAAGGATACGTCACTCTATGTGATCCACTACATTATGAATTTTGATGGAGAGGGATTTCTGGACTGTACCGATGAGGTACGTGTTGTCTTATTGTTTAACTATGCAGAAAGAAGAACTCATCCGTCAAATTAAGTAGAATGCATGACAGTGTTCTTGTGAAATCATGTTACAGGCCGGACTTGAGGATCTAAGGGCAAGCTGATGCACATGGTATTGAACATGGCTGGAAACAGAGGTCTGGCTCCATTCAACATAAAAAACCCAGACTATGCGGACAGTTCAACTTCGGGCGAAGGGAGCGGTGCCGAGTAACCGGACTCGATAGCAGTGTTGATGATTCGGAACTTGTTTCAGCTCTAAAATAATGTTGAACTTTTTAATTTGAATCAGTATGGTAGTGGATCTGTAATATGTTGAACTTATATTTGCTTTCTGGACCATGTAGTTGACATTTCGTTATTATCGGAGTGGTTGGCTTTTCATATCCTAAGGTGTTCAGCCAAAAAACACAACTGAAGTTGCAATTACACACTGCCCGAAAATGCATTTCTAGCTTATCCGTCGGCTACCAGAAACAAAAGATTGTGCATGTTCCAGGGGGGTTTGGGGCAGGGGTAAGCGGTAATAGATACCGTGAACGCTAAAAAGATGTTTGTTAGCTGTGTGGTGAGCAAAACTTGTGAAAAAAGTGATTGGATGTGGTATGTGTGGTGAACATGGTGGTAAATCAACAAATTGTTTCCTTTGGTGATACTGAATGTTTTAACAGGACAAATTTTATTCAGTACTGAATGGCAGTTGTGCGATAGATGAAACACTCCAGTTACAATTTTCATTGGAAATTAAGCTAGAAACCTAAACTTGTTCGGCAGCTTCAATAACATCTGCAGGGAATGCTGACATATTGTCCGCGAGACTGACCAACTGACGTAGCAGGAAACCCTTCTCCTTGGTAATACTTTCCTGATAAATGAGATCTATATGAGAAAAAACACAGAAAACAGCAAAGAGTGAGGTAACCCTAAATATCTCCGGGTGGATTACCTCTGACAGGTGTTCTTCCAAGGTGGAACCATTGAAGTGGCGTGCAAAATGAATAATGCATATTCCTGTCTCCTCGCTGAAAAACATTGCGACGAAATGTGGTGAGCAAATTAATATGGTATCGTAAATAGCTTGTAGTGTCACTGTGGCTTACTATCTGAAATGTGTAGAGTTCATAGTGTGGAACTTCTTCTTCCAGTTGATGCATTCTACAATCCATCCAGGGAAGAACTTGTAAATGCACATGAAAAGAGCGGAATGGATCTTGTTGGCGATTGTGGTGTGCATCTTTTTTTCTCAGCGAATGTGCCAGCTTGTGAGAGAGGATCGAATATGTGTATAGTCTTCGTCAGCATGTCCCATGCATATATTGACCATCCAGTCTGAATAATGAGTGGGACGTAGAACTGCAAAAACGATGAACATTAGGTGCGAAATAAAAAAAAAATGCACTGGCCATGTATAATGTGGCATGCAAACATGAAAATGAAACATACCATCCTGCAATTGGAAACGTTGTATGGGACACATGATCCGTAGAATTGGGCCTGAATTGACTGAACTTCCCATGCCTGTTCACCGGACAGTATTGAGGTCTGCATGATTGTGGTACTTAGTGTGGTTAGTGCAATATAACACGATGTTGAGTGGCGGGTAGGGTCTGTCGTGCAATCAGACGAATACATACCGCAAAGTCTACTTCGAAAAAATGTCTCCATACATCTGGGAGATCATGATACAGAATCCGGATGTCGATCTGGCGTATCCTTCGAAATATAATAGAGCATAGCTCGTGCTCGAGAATGGTGTTGCCGATGAGCTGATCAATTATTGAAGAAGTTGGCATGGATATGAATCTTGGTTTGACGTGTGTCACAAAACACCTGAGTGGTTTACCCCAAAAAGTCAGTATAGGTTGCATGTACATGTGGATGTTGTGCGATATGGTAACCAAAATTGTCACTAACCTTAATTTGTCGGCATCAGACATGTTGGTGAAAATGCGGAAAAGATTGTCTTGAATTGCGATTGATGGGTAGGGGATGGATTTCGATGCTGCCCAGTGTGATATGGCGTACTGACTGTGACGAACGTCGACATTGACGGTAAACTCTGTGGATGTTTGTCCTAATAGGATTGCATCAGAAGGAGGTGAAATGTCGTCGTTGTACATAATGATAGCAGATATTGTACTCTCTGCCATGTTCTCAGTAATTGTTCATTTGACGAAGGAGTGCACGGTTTCATGTTCTCCGGTGTCAAGAACGAGGAAGGTCCTGTGTATGAGGCAGGCATTTGTGTGAGATGGATTCTGAATCAAAAGGAATTGATAGTGTAATAGCTGGGGAGGAGGAATTAGGTCACGATACCTGGTGAGGTAGTTTGTTTCATGAGAACATGTGTTGCATCTCCTTTGTCAGCAGAGAGATGGCAATCAGTGGCTTCAAAGTGATAGGTGTTTTGATGTTCGGGGAAGAATACGCTTCAGAAAAAATGGACATTGTGTTAGAGTATGTGGAAAAAATTGATCTTGCATGGGGCGTAAACTGGGATAGAAAATCATACAACTGGTCGGAAGAGGTGGACGGCGCGTAGGTGTCGTGTCGGATGACGATCTAGCCCTTTTGTTAAAACTCGATGAAGAGCTCTCAACTGTTCGGAAGAGGTGGACGGCTCGTTTAGGATTAAATAAATGTAGATAACAATAGCATATAGGGAAACATTGGAATTCTTTTGTGTTTTCTTACCATCCGATTCATCAAGGTCCAGCCGTCGACGGAATACATTGCATGCATTTGGTGATATTACAGATGGAGGTTTCTGACCTATACATGGCAGTGACCTCAAGCTGCAACAAACGCATGACTCGGAGAGGGAAGACACAAACTTCTCGAGGAATCTCATGTTCTCTTGCGCAAGCTGGCTCTTCAACCCATTTGCTATCTGGAATGAAACAGCGTTGTGATGCTTCAACATCAACCCAACCTCGTTGGATGCCTGAAATGAAAAACTTTGTGTGAAGGGGGGTACAAATGACATGTGTACACTGGGTAGCATTGTATGGATTGAAGGTTCCTTACGAGCAGTGGGAAATTATGCTTCATGTAGTTTGCATAATCTGAAGCGTTGCAAGATGCTGCTGACATAAATTGGGTGGTACGCGTTGGGGCACCAGATGTCGTACCAAATACCGTGTCGACAGGGGCGGTGTTCGGAACCTTGTTTCCTTTAGGTTCAGTGAGAGACAGTGCGTTGTGCTTGCCTCTCATGACGGGCGTGCCGAGATCTGGGCCAATGTCCCACATGCTTCTTGTGTAGCAAATCTGGTCGGCCTTACCTATATTGTGAGCGTGCAGGATAGTTAAGCTAATGTATGATATATGATATAAGGAATAGATATGGTTTCGATAGGAAACCGACCGGTGCTGCTGCATAGTCTTCTGGTTTCTTGTTAATAGATGCACATTGGTTTATCATCCTTCTGAACTTGACGTCATCGAAGCATGAAATCCGTGGCAAAACATCATGTTTCAGGTTGAAAATTCCAAGATCAAGATTGTCAAGGTAGAAAACCTGACAGTGAGACAGCATATATATTAGAGGGGAAAAATTGACAGTGTGAGCAAGTAAGAATAAATACACTAATCTTTTGTCATTGTGTACCTGACAGAACAAATGGCATCCTTGTAAGTGTGTAACTGCACTTGTAGACTGAATGTCTGCTTTCAGTTTGTGTGCAGCTTTAAACAGGTCTTGGATAACATATTCGCACCAATTGAAGTCGGCAATGCAATCAGTGTTGGCAAGTGCACCCCAGAAATCAATAGTTGAGTAATCGTGACTGGTTGATGGGCATAGTAGGTGTCCGATGACAAAAATAACAAATGCCATTTTAAAACTATCCTTCTCTAGGTTGCTTGATGTTTTCTCGCACAAAGATCTGTTCAGTACCATTTCTGCGGCCTTTAGGATGTGCCCTCCTTTTTCAGACATCCCCAAAACTGACCTCATTATCTTAATGGTGGACTCACTGCATCTCGCGTCAGGATCTCCTATTAACCTAGACCCACAGGGAATGCCGAAAACCTTGTGCACATCGGCAGCCCAAAACCTGATCTTTCTTCTCTCGTCTATAACGATAGATCTGGTGTTGGGATCAATCCTACACATGACCCACTAAGGTTGAGCTTCCCTAAAGCTGGGAGTTTCAACAAGCCACCGAATCCAATCTGTTCTATTAAAAACTTTTTGTACTCGGACAAACCAGCAAGGAGAGAAACCACCTTCTGTACGTATGTGCGAGATGTGGTAGTGGACGAAGGTGGAATGTTGCTGAAAGCATCGTCGTCGAAGGCAGGTCCATTCACATCCATGCTGCCTGTGCTGGAATGCCCGGAGCCATCTTTTTTGGCCGAATTTGACATCGTGCAAACTGTTCAGTCGTACCTGGAACAGAGGAAACTGTTAAAATAAAAAAAATGAGCCTTCTCGAGTCCGGCATGAGAAGGAGAGAGGAGACCTATGTTTTGGAGTTCAAACCTGAACATGAACAGCACTGACCCGGGGGGAGACGACGGTGGTGATACGAATCTGGGCTGTGGAAGAAGGATGAGGAAGGGGTGGAGTGGAGCGGCGTGGGGGAAGAGTAGGGTTTTTGAACCACAGACGCCTTTAATGCAGGATTTACTGCTGGAAAAATGGGCATTAAATAAAATCGTAACAAACTGACTTTATTGACGATTGGGTGCTTACAGATAGGGACTGGATAATACATGCGGCGTTACCGCTAAACAGATACTAACCCTAATACGATTGCTAATAGAGTTCTTACATTCATAATCAGACCAGTCCTAACACCCAGGACACCTAAACCTTGGATGATTGAATGAACAAAAGAGCAGACAGAATAGCTAACACGACCCATAACATGTTCCTGATGTCTGACTGCATACGAAGAAGATCGTTGGTGATGCCGCCACGACGCTGTCCAGCAAAGATGTTCCCCCATCGGGCTTGAAGGTAGTCAATGTATGCATCCTCCCACTTCCAGAAAGTGCATGCGACGGGCTACTCAAAATCGTTGGAAATGACAGATCCATCAGATAACTGCATCTCGATGTATGCCACAGGATCACGGAGTTGGAAGTTTGGATACCTGGAACTCGCACTTGTAGAAGTGTCTGCCTGGATTCTTGATAGTGTTGGAGACCCACCACTGAGTGACACCAACATTGCATCGAGGGCATCTGATGAGCGGGAGAGGGGCAACGTCCTCCAAAGCTGGTGATGTTCCACCGCCGGCTGAGGAAACAGACCTTTCCATGGAGGTGGTGACCATGGAAGAGGAGATCTGTCGCGGAGCGGAACAGGTCGAAGCAGGTAAGAAGGAAATGTGGAGGATATGATCGAGCACGGTGAGGTGGGGAAGAAGGAAGGGAGCGGATACAACGGTCGGGGCAGTTAAGAGGTGAGCATTAAGTTGTCCATGACGTCAGATCGTATTGTACTGCTCATTTATACGGGCGGGGATACAGGCCTATTGAAAAAGGAGACGGAAAATACGCGAGCGAGATACGAATAGCGAGAGGATCGCGGCCGTTGCGCTAGAACGAGGCGGACGGGCAGATACGGGTGGGAGCGTCGCCGGGAGCTCCACCGCATTTTTGGTGTGGAATCAAGCTATAGAGGCGGGGTCCTTTTCTTGGAACCCAGCTGGCCAGCCACCTCTCACTTTTGGACTTCTTCTACGTTAAGGACCTTCAAGGTTCCGCCACTAAGTTCGTCGTTAGTTTCCCGTTAGATGCGGCGGCACGGACATGTGTCCAACTATTTGCCGAGAGCGTGAAATGTTTTGCCGAGTACCCTAAGGACACCCTCGACATATATATATACCAGCTTTGCGAGTGCCATCAACGAAATACTCAGACTTACGGTCTTAGTTGCCGAGTTTCGGGTGGTGCCAGAGTGTATTATAGCTGCACCTGTGGTACATGCCGAGGTTTTGGATGCACACGTCTCTAGACGGTCTCTCGGGACATCTAAAACCTGGGTGGCTGGCGTCTTGCTAGAAGATTACATGACGCATATAGGCCTTATGTTTTTCTTCTTTTGCTCGATCATTTTTATGTCCACTTTGTGTGACCCATGATTTATAAACCTTAAACCGTCCAACAAAAAAGGCCATGTGCATCGATTTATTCAGAGGCTGGGATCATTCCCCATTTCGGAAAAAAACATGCTCAGTTGCCGAGTGCACGATAAATGGACTCGGCCTAAGCCGTTTCCAGTGGCGAAGTAGACGGTACAAAAGAAATCAACTAATTAATCTAGGTTTGCTCTTGTGTGTCCGTTAGTTATACTGGCTATACTTTATGAAACAAGTCTAGACAAATTTATAAGAAAATGTTGGTCAAACTGACACTGAGATTTGTGCTAAGCAGGCCAGGTTGGGAGATTTGGAAGGTCTGGTCAAAGGATCCAGCAACGATAGGGTTTATGTATTGACAACCCAGTTTGTCACTAACGTATGTAATTAATTAACTCCAAGTAGTTGTTGTGATATCAATCATATCTGCTATTTCTAATCTTGCTATGTGCTCTCTACAAAATGTCACTTGGTTTTATGGATCATGTGGAATGTTATGCCAGAAGTTTCTTATGAAGACGAAAGAAAAATGTCTTGTCAAATGAGAGAATTTTCTGCAAGCCAAAAAAGATTAGTTGCCTTGGTGTTCTTATCTTGAGAACCCATAACATTGTCCTCCACATGAAGAACCTATTTAAATTTAAGAATAAGATGGACATTCCATGGGTGAATCTTATTTGTCAAGCTCACTAGGCCAATTACCACAGAACTCTAGCCCTTGTGTGCTCTTTTTGTGAAAGATTGTCTGGCTTTTCACACATTATTTGTCTTTTTTGCACATGTCACATATTTTTAGATAAAACTTTGTGGGTGCACAAGGCACAACATAATCCATGTCCATGATTTATTTCGTAATTTTTGAAAACTTTAAAATGGGGCATCCGATAATGGGGTGCGGGTGCAACTAATCTAAAGAGTATAATCATGGGGGTGCTAGGGCGTTCACCAGAGCTCAGGCATTCGCGACCGTAGATAAGGAATTACGGTCGATCTCAGCCGTCCGATCTGGCTGTTTTTTTTTTCCGTGACTGGTCCCACCTGTCATCGACTTCGTGGCTGGAAATTTTGGTGCCTCTGCGGGCGCGGTGGCAGTGGCCGTTATTCCGACGGAGCCGCTCTGGGTAGAATCGTCTTTTCGCGCTGGGGATATATAAGCCGCGTCCACCAGTGGGAAAACCCTAGCCGTAGCCAATCCCTGCGTCCAGTCTCTCCCCAATCCCCTCGCTTTTCCTCCTGCTCGTCCGCCGCCACCCCGCGCCATCCTCCTGCTCGTCTGCCGCCGCCCCGCGCCCTCCTCCTCCAGCCTCGTCCGCCGCCGCCCCTCCCGTCCTCCTACTTCTCACTCCTGCTCCCTGGCCTGGGAGCTTCCATGGAGCTGGTGGGAGAGGTGAAGGGCAGCAGGGCCCCATGACTGGAGCAGGCGGAGCTCGACATGGGGCAGCAGGCAGGGAAGATGCAAAACGACGGGGGGTTTGGCCTCCACGCCACATGCCATCCAGCCTGCCGCCGCCGCCATCGTTCGGCGCATCGGACGCCGGCGACGCCTCAACGATGAAGCCTCAGGTGTGTATATCCGTCCTCTACCTCTGATTTTTTGTCTCTCTCTCCCATCTCACCTCCTCTCTCTCCCATCTCAACTCCTCTCTCTCAGCCGGCAGCGGCGGCGCGGCGGCGGCGGACGCGAGGAGCTCGACTTCCACCAGCGCGTAGGGGAGGATGACGGCCAGCAACCCATCCGCTTGCCCCCTGGCCACCTCCGCCTCTTATCCACTGGCAGCCAGGGGATGGCTTGCATCGATGTGGAGCATTTGACGCAGGTGAGGTTCTCCCATGTCTTCCCTTTTCCTTGACTGTTATTTCTTCTCTTCTCTAGGCTATTATTTCACGGCTGATTTGGGCTGTTTTTCTTGCAGCCTTGATGAGAAAAGGGGAATCTGGGAGAATGCTAAGCGATATGGTGAGGGGTGGTGGTTGCAGAGTATTGGCAGTGTGGCCACAAAGCTTTATGGATCGAGTGCTGCTGATGTGGTGATAAAGAGTGGACTGAGAAGAGGAGAAGATGCCAGGTACGGGCTCATATTTTTTTAGCTTCATCCCCAGGTCATGGGTTATCTCCTCTCCTCACCAAAATTCAACGTTTATTTTGGGCGATGGAAACTAATTTATTTATGTTGCTATGTGGTTTATCTTCAAGGAGGCTAGAAATATGTTTATATTCCGTGGAGGCTAGATTTTCTTTTAATATTTTCACTTTCATAGGTCATCGGAAGTAAATGAAGAATAGCTGCAGTATATGTTGATAACAATTTTTTACATGGGAATGATAAAAATGTTATTTTAGTAATTGGCTTTACATTATCTTTTTTAGTTGTGACCCCATAGTCATCTTTTCCCTCTACAGGTTTTCAAGAATATCTCTGTTTGTGTTTTTGTTGTACTACTTGCAATTAATTTGAAATCAGGAAAAAATTATGTAATTCATTTGGTTGTTTGTGTGGCTAGCCTAATTTCCACGGTGTGTCTTACAATTTGGTTTGTATGTCTATTATTGCTCTCTGCATTTGAATAATTTTAGGATCAATCATGCAATCGGAGTTTAGTTAGCTTAGTGAATCAATGCTTAGGTATTTTGTTTGTTAACCATCTCCATGTTTGAGAGTTTATAGAGAAGGTACTAGGGAAGACCGGAGCTCTTTTTCTTGCTTGCCAAAACAAGACAGTGGGCTAATTCTAAGTACTGTTGTTGTCCTGATTTTGTGTACTCTAACAGATTAAAAAATGATGTGTACGACTTCATTTGGTGTATCATATTTTTCTGCAGCTCCTCACTAGATTGGGCTTCCATGCTGCGTCTTACGCTTCGCCTCTCTTTGATGTCTCACCTTGCCATGTTTGCTTAAATTCTAATGTGCATTTGTTGCAAGAAATCAATGTTTCATTGACTAAACAGAACCTACAATTGAAATATATTTGGCCTTCTTCCAATGTTATCTGTTAGGTTTTTTAAGTTCTGTGATTTGAATATGGGTAGAAGATCACGTGATAGAACATATCAATAGATTGGCACGCTGACTCGGTTAGTTATCTCCCTTTCCTAGCACCAGACCACGTCCAAATGGTGGGGATTTATTGTTATATTTGTAGCCCTGCTGTTTGAACCTTTTTGACTGCATTATATTTAGATGGAAGAAACAATTGATCTAAAGTCAGAATTATACAAGCATAGACTGTAGTACTGACTTTTCTCAATTGCTAGCCTTTTAAATCATAGATATAGTAATGTGTTGCTAGCGTTGTATAAAAATATATTTGTATTTGTCCAAGTGTTTCAGCTCGAGCATGGTCAATCTAAAGTGCTATCAATATATATCATAATCTAAACGGGCATACGAGTTAAGAAATCTCCTAATCTAAAGTGCTATCAATATATTCTAAAGTGCTATCAATATATTTGCATCAGTCTGGCTATGTTTTAATAATTGAGACGACTCCTAATTCCTTCAGTAAACTTTCAGATTGTAGGTTGCCTGCTACATTCTGCTAGCTAGGTAGCGGTCTTCCATTTTTACTGACCGTGTTTTAATTTCTATGCAAGTTTTAATGCATATTTCTTATGGATGTACTTGTGGACCTCCTTCCATGCCGGCCAGGGTTGAGAGCGGCCATCATGGCCAGACTCTAATGCTATTTGGAGCTCTAATGCTATTTGTCTGTTGATTGTATATGCTTTGACCCGTCTATTAGTATATATATGCCCTGATATTTCTTATGGACCTATTAAATTTCTTTTGAGCAGGATGTACAAATTCTAGGCAACCCGGCAAGGTTTGAACACATCTGTTCCAGATTCTAACGGACATAGGTAAGCAATTGTTTTCCTCCCATAGCCTTTCTAAACCCTGAAAAATCTCTGAACCCAAACTCATTTTCCAACCTTCATGAAGTTACACTGCAGGAGATTGTGAATGGCGATTGCCCCTTAAAACTGAAATGTACAAATATTCTTGAAAACGTTAAATTCTGTGACAAAAGTTATGCACATTTTCCTGCATATTTAAGGTTATACACATTATTAGCAATAAATAATCTTGGTTTTGATTCACTCACTTCTTCTTCAGATGCAACATCAGCAATCCTAGACCATATAAAGATGTCATCTTAAATAATTTGTGAGCTCCTTCATATTAGATGTTGGTTGAGGATGATTTCAACTATATTCAAGATGTATATTTTGATTTTTTTTTCGGTGGCCAAGCCATCAGCTAATTTCACTTTGTACTCTGCTACACTTTGAAACTGAAAACTGAAAATTAAATACCGAAACAGTTGATTGTATCTTTGACTATGACCTGAAGAATTTTTTTTCTATACAGAGACAAGGAGGCCATCGTCGACGTCCTTTCCCCTCAACTTCCACAACAGGAGTCCCTTGACTTTGCTGCGCTTGGACCTCGACTAAGCCACCGTTCTCTCCTCTCGCCGTGTCGATTTGGCCCCTATGCAACGCGTAGCCACCTTGATGTCCCCAGCTCGACATTGATGACTCCCGATGTATCTCCCAGAGGTTCTCTCGCTGTATTATTTTCTTCCTCCCATATCCTTTCCTAAATGTTATTCTATTTCTGGTGGATACAGTACCATGTAACATGGTTCAATGTGATATATTGTTATGTCCACAAAACTGTATGCTTTCTGATGTTTCTGTCGGAAAAAAACTGCAGGATAAATCTTTGAAACCTGATTGGCTATATATAGTTTCTGCACATCAGATTGATTCTATATCAAATGGTTACTACAGGTTTGAGTGCTCTTTACCTCTTCACGCAGTACTAATATTTATAATAATTGCGGATTTTATTTGATTTTTTGTTTTCTCTGCAGGTTTAACAACGCTAGGTAGATGACTATGTACTAGGTTCAGTTTCTTGATGCAGGTAAGAAACTTTTCAGAGCTATGTTTCATTTACAATTATTTGGAAGTGGTGCTTCCGTGACGTCGGTTGTCCGCAACTATGGTGAAGTTTTTCCTGTGCAATGAATATCGTAGAAAAAGTCATATTCTTATGGCTGGTATGCATCTAAGGTGAACAATTAGTTCATGCCAATATACTTTAATTTTTTGACCAGGACGTTGCCTTTAGAAAGTATAGATGAGCCCAGTCTAGGTCATTGCCTTTGAAAATTATGGTTGTCATTGTTGATGGTATCCTGATTATTATTTGGATTGTACTGTGCTCAGTTGTTACAACTATCACTTTGTTATGTTAGGAGTGGATACTCGAGTAGTGGGAGAGAAATTCCTATGGTACGTTATTGGCCCCAGATAGTATAAGTTATTAGTCCATGTCAAGCGGTAAACTTATTATTTCAACTTGATTTCTAGATTGCCACTTGCATGCTTGCTCCTAACATCATTCTGGTATTTCCTGGTGCTAACTACCAATGTTTAGCTCTGAAATTTACTATCATGTTTTGCTGAACTAAAATTTCCCCATGTCTTTCTTTCAGTTAAGTAAGGTGATTAGCATGAATCAATGCAGCATGTTTCTTTTGATCCTTGCTAGCATTCTGAAATTCTTGGTTACAATTTGTTAAAGTGAAAGAAGTGTGCTTAGGCTACTGGACTCTTTTTATATTGACCTCCTTTTCCTTTTCTGTACGATGGCAGTGAATGAAGTATAATGGAAGCATTAAACATGGCATGTTGAAGTCACTGAATATTGATGTTCAGTTGCAGCAGGTACTTTACTTCCCATCCTCGCTTTATTACCTCTGTAAATTGTACTAGAATAGTTATCTGCACCTATGATCTGATGTTTCTGCTGAAATTTGGTTGGATCCATTATAGGAGCCTGGTTTTTTGCAGGTGCTGCTGTTATTTATTTATTTTGGAGGCCTTTTGGAGGTCACTGGTTACAGGTTAGTTACTTCTAATCCATCTAAATTGGATCCAAAGGATGCATGGCTCTGTTGTCTGTGTTGGTTACTTTTTTCAGGATACGATTAATTGCTGTCTTTTAAGAATGGTGATAAAGTTCACCATTGATGTCAGTGAAAGTAGAGTATCGAAAATTTAGAATATCTTTTTATCAGCATACCAACTTCCCTTTATTCCTCACGTGACAGTTGCCACTGGAGCTCTCAAATTTATCAGAGATACTTCGTTGGGTTGAAAAAATAAAATTGTATTAGGACCTTCATTACATGTTCCATTTTTTATCTGTCCCTCCAAAAAGATTTTCGTTGCAGCTTGATTTCCTTCTATCATTGTTCCTTCCACATTGTTTGTACTATTTAATGGAAGAGTGCAAGCTGCAGCTCCATAATTTGCATTACCTTTCAGATTTCTTCTGGAGTGTAGTCCTATAGAAATGTATATATGCTAAAGTGCTTTCCAGCAGATGAAGCAGCTTACTCTTATTTTTGCTGAGTCTACTACAGTTTTTTTTTTGCAACAAGGCATTACAATGAGTCACAGGATAATTTGGTTCAGATTTTTATTTTCGTTATGTTTTGTGCAACATGCCAATACAATGAGTTATAGAATAATTTGGTTCAGCTTTCTATTTTCGTTCTGTTTTGTGCAATAAGACTTTACAGTATTGTTGAGAAAAATATAATTGTTAAGAAAAATATAAGATGGATGCCGGTTGTGTTGCATGTTTATAGAGTAAGAGATCATAGGGACCCCACTTTTTTGATGTTTGTACTAGGGGAGATAACCAAATAATGTGCTGCTAATAATAGTATATTTTCATATCATGCATGGTGCAGTTTTTAAAGCGGTAATGGTGTATTGTTAATTACAGGAAAGGCGATAGCCATCTGTGTTTTAGAACACCTTAAATTGTGTCCTATTTCTAATATTGGCCTGTTAACGTCTGTCATATTGGCCTCTCCAAATTAGATTAAGGTTTTTAGACCCTTTCTAGAGTTAATCAGTTCACATATCTATAGCGAAGTTTTCTGAGGTGATATGTTTATTGGTTTTTCTATTTTCACAAAAAATGCTCTTAAAAGATTATAGCTTTGTTTATCTTCTTACACTAGGTGATTTGTTTATTGGTTATCGTCTACGAAAATTAGTAATTTTTTAAATTAACCTTTTCTGCAGCCTAATAGCATGCTAAATTAATCATTTTGATATGTTCGACTTCAAAAAGTGATTGAAAGTAGAAAACTCTGATTTCAAATTTGACATGTTTATATGCTCTTATTGACCAGAGTCAGAGCTTAATTAACTTCTTTTGCAAACAGTTGCAGTCACCAGTGCTCTTGAGGGCGACGCCTCCACTGCAGCTCCCTGCCGCCGGTGAAGCGATCAGCGGGTGCACGACGTCCAACGCTCACACAGGCACCCCCCCCCCCCCCCCCCCGCCTGCACATCCATATTCATCGGCCCAAGCGAGATTTGGTGAGCACGGACTGTGTGTTCTCCCTCCTTATCCATGTCAATTTGTGTCCACGGGCTGGGTAACTTATCGTGACTCATGGCAGGTCTTGGTGCTGGCCGCCGCTCGAAACTCTCCACGTCATGTATCTGTTTTGAGATGTTTAGATGGATTATTATCAATTTGAGATGTTAATCGGTGTTTGCATAATTTATTGGCTTCCTTTTACGGAATTTTTGGATGCAGGGATGCAGAGAAAACTATTCATGAGATAGAGCAGTACCACAGCTTATCAGATAATGTTGCTGTATTGCAAAACACTGATGGTGCACAAAACAATGTGGGCTGTCTGCCTCACCTATTATCTTTTGGTATTTTGTAATTGTTATTACTCCATTGTGCTGAGAGCAATCGCTATTAAGTGTACTTGCTAATGAAATAAAAATGCATGATTCAGTCAGTCCAGCTGGTCCTTGGAATGAACATGACTGTTGTTGTCATACTATTCAGATTATACATATGTCGATAAGGCATCTTTTAATAATCTGTATAAATTTCTGTTCGGTTTTTATTGCTTAAAATCAGAGCAACAATGACTTGAAGAGTTTTCTTGGGTTATATTTCACGCATATAATGGTTCGATACACTATTTCTTATCACACCAAAATCAGTTCCTCAGATATTAGCCAGCCAATAAGATGATGAAATAGCGGTTTCTTAAGACTTTGTTTGTATGATGTTTCGAATACTCATTTCATGTTGCTTAAGGCTTTCGTTGTATAATGTTCTACCTTCTCATTTCACATACGCTTTCAAATGTGATCAAATTCATATAAATAGAATTGTCCTTCAAATGATCTGTATAAATGGTTGTAACCACGGGCAAGAAATTCAAAGAAGAAACAAGCGCTGCGCGGCGAGCCGCGCCGTTCGAATCTAGTTGCAAAATATTCGCACTCGGCTTTGTGGGACATCTTCATGAACCTAACCACTTTCCATGTTGGTGATGGACCTTCTATTCGGTTGTGGAATGATAATTGTATGGACCATCCATGAGAGAGAATTTTCCACATCATTTGTTATTGATCAAGATATATCATGCTATCTCACAAAGTAACGGTGAGGCTTTCGATGATATGTTTCATCTACCTTTGTCTATGATTTCTTCTCAACAATGCAGCGAACTTGTAACACTCTACAAGACTGAGGAAATGCCAAGGTTAGACAGTTGGTAGTTACATGGTCCCAATAACAGCTTCTTCGATAAAAGAGTTTATAATGCTTTATTTCCCATTGAGCTGACCCTTCTCCCATAAGATGGATACGGAAGTCATGTGTCCTTCCTAAGCACAATTCTTCTTTTGGCTCTTGCTGCATTTTTTCAATAAAGGCTCTTGCTGCATAACAGACTAAATACTAGTGATCTTCTGGTCAAAATGATTTATTTAATGTGGAAGCTTCTCATTGTATCCTTTGCAATAGTGAGGACCTCTTTCATCTCTTCGTCATGCGTGATTTCGGCCAAAAAATGTGGAAAAATGAACTACAATTCTTTGAGATGTTATGGATGACAAGTCCAGATTCAATTTTTTGTTTTAGGAAATTCTCATTCTGGGATGTTGGAGTATATAAAATCACATAAACAAAATTTTCTTTCATGGACAGCACGTGAACCAGCAAGAATGTCTCTGATGTTTTTAAAAGATTTTTCTGCCCTGGTTATGCATAGAACAAACCCTGTCCTTAAGGAAGGCACGTCACAATGAGTTGACACCTTGTAATTTATTTTAAAAAACATCATATTCTGTTTTTATAAATAAAAATGGAGCGGTTTGGGCCTTTCCTACTGTCTACGCCCAAAATAAATTGCTATTTGCTTCATGAAAGTCTTTTTGTCAAAGTATTTTTATGTGTTTGCATATGGTTTATGTGGAAACCCCGTGTGAAATGTAGGAAGAAATCATGCATGATTGCATGATTTATAGAATCTAACGTTTTGCCAACAGGAACTCCAGTCCAATATATATAATCTTAGCCAGCGAGTTTTCATATATCTCCACTAGCCCACGAAGTCGCCACACCCACACTTATCCCCACAAAGTCACAGTTCCCGACCCTTCTCTCCACCTCCTTGTTCTCTCTTGAGCGTGCTACGGACCTCGTTGGATCCCCACCGGTTAGGCTTGGTAGTCGTGTCTCTCACCTTGCTAATGGTTTCATGTTTGTTCCTCTCCCTGTGTGGTCAATGATTTTTTCTCTTGTGTGGTTATTTGGTCGTTGTGGCCCTTGCCATTGTTAGAGGTCCCGGCTTTGTGCCTCCCGTTGTGGTCAATTCTTCTTCTCTCGTGAAGTGGCAATCAAGTTTTGATGTGGTTCCTCGTTGGTTCGTGCAGTTGGCATGCTCATCTTGTGTGTGTTTTTCATTCATCGCTTCTACCTTGTGGTATGTTTTCGTCCTTTTAATTTTTCGTTTATTAACTGAACGATTTCTTCTCCATTGAGCAGGCAAAGGTTTGCATTGGTTTGAACAAAAGATGTCGTGCGCAAAAACAAGTCTTAGCCTCACGAGTTTTTGTTTTGCAGCCGCACAAACAAACACACCTTGAGAGATAAGATAGCATATTCCACCAAAGAAAAGCTTTGTCTATTGGATACCCTTCGCAGACAGTGCCAAATGACACCACAGCATTGCAATTGCGAACGCCAAACGGAGACGCGATGATCTAACGTGGCAAAAGATTCTTTGTTGCGCATCATTCGTCTTAATCTCAGGAGGATTACATTCTTAATGTACTGAGTGTGGGTGGAAGCATCCAGCTGCATTGAAACACCTGATTGTCACCACCCAAATAATTAAAGGCGTTGGGAAGGGGAAAAAGGGGCTGAAACCTCTACCAATGTCCCCTCTATGCGACGATGCCACCGACTTGCATAAGCTTTGTGCCCTCTTTTCCTCTTATCGTGGCAACTGGCGAGCAATAGCTTGAGACGTCCAGGACCATGCGGTCAAGCATTGCGTCACCGGTACAGTGGTCACTTGGCGCCAAAAAATATTTGCAAACTTAGAGGTAGCTGTTTTTACTTGGGCAACTGTTGGAAAAAAAATTGAAACGAGACAAAAAAAATTACTAGTTCTATGAATTAAAATTAAGCAGAAGAGCTTTAACTGGTTAAAATAACGAAAATCGGGCAAAAAAAACCGATATAAATGGGACGAGCCTTTGAAGGGTCAAGTCCAAACACCACTCCGACAAGACCCGTCAACCTCGCACCAAATCCGAAGAGAAGACCCCATAACTGCTATGGGAAGAGCAGGCACGAGATGCACAAACGAAGATGAACAAGCCAACACACCATGAGAGCCGTGACAACACTACACCGAGGCAACCTCGTCGCCCATAAGATATGAGGTCGACGCCCTCAACACTACCAAACTTTTCTTAGAGGAAAACATTTTCCTCTCATGTCTTCAAGACAAGACATGGCCAGCAGAAATGGCCCCGATCAGAGGTGAGGCGAGACAAGCTTCGAGCTACAACCCACGATGACGAGTAGCCAAAGCGCCACGCACCAATCTAAAATACTTGAGAGTCATGCATGTATGTGTGAATTGACGACGCTAAGTTAGGAGTTTCACCACAGACAAGACGAGAGATTAGGCCCCTCAAGTTACAAATACTATAAAACTAACGTCTAACCATAGTGAGAACAACATAAGTGGTAACATACATGTCATATAAATAAAATAAGATGTGACCGCTAATTAACAAGAAGAGGGACAAATAAAGTAACATATTATGTTACCATCACATAACGATTCCCAATCAAAATAAGTCTACAAACTACTAATAAGTAAGAACATCTAAGATACTATCTTTATATTGATTTGCACTAGAAAGATAATAACATAAACTAGTAACATGTCGTAACATATACATGCTACTAGTCTAAATTATTTCTCACTATGGTCAGTCTAAGGAATACAAAGTGGTACAATTAAGGATGGAGATAATTCTTGTTATCTGTTGGGATTATACAAATGAATAAATGAAATAGCGGTATTCTACGAGTACATTAATACAATAAAATGTTGAAGTAGTAGCTATATTAGTATCATGCACTATATATAATACTAGATCATCAATACAAATGAAATGTGGGAGGCATGGAGGAAAAGCCTCATCCGGTAGAGGTGCCGTCATAATGAAGTAAAAGAGAACACATAATCGACATGGATTAGCAAGTCGGGTGGGGGATTTGGGTTGGGGGGAGGAGATTTAAGTTTGGAGAGTGCCATCCTAGCAATCCGATCTCAAGCCAACTATGAAAATAGTCAAATTACTAGCTGATTACTCCGACGAGCAATGAAACGCCCAGCAGTAGCTGGCATTCTTTTATCTCAACGTCACACATGCTTTATTTCGAAGTGGGGAACGAAGCCCCAGCCTCTGCATCGACCGATGCACATAGTTTTTCTATTACAAAGTTCAGAAAGATACAAAGATAACAAATCCGATGTCACATGCCTCGCAACATCACACATGTAAGGATGACTCCAACGGGGCGACGCATCGAGTCCACGCGCGTCCGTTCCTATCCGCGGGAGCCAAAAACACGGCCCAACAGGGCGACGCAAACGGACCGAGGTCCGTTTTTCTGTCCGCCGCGACCCATTCTCGGCCCAAATTTGGGCCAGGTTTGCGTCGGCCGCGGACGTGCGCGGAGCGCTCTTCTGTCCTGCCCTAGTCCGCCCCTGGCCCGCGTATCAGACCATTCCCCACCCCAACCTCCTCCTCCTCCCCTCGCCTTCCGCCGCCACCCCGCCGTCGCCACCTCGATTTGGCACTGCAGGCCATTCCGGGGACGCCGTTTGCTGCTCCTCTTCGGCGCCGTCACCGGAGCAGCTTCCTCCGGAGCAGCTTCCTCCCCACCACGGCCGGTGAATCTTGCGGTCATATCTCTCGCAGCGCCCGCGACACCAACGCCGCCCACAAGGTGTTCGGCCGTTCGCCCCGGCAAAAAACTCAGGTACGAACTCGGCCATGGATAGCTCTGATGAGTGGTACTACAAGAACTACATCATGTACCAGTCATCATCGGACGATTCCTCCGACGATGATAGTGACAGCCATGTTGCCACCCTCATCGTCAATGAGTACATAGAGAGGATGTGGAACAGGTCAGCTGGCCATGTCCAGCTCTATGGAGATTACTTTCGTCGGGTGAAACCCACATATCCTCCTAAGATTTTCCGGCGCTGTTTCCGGATGAAAAGATCATTGTTCAATCGTATCCGGTTGGGAGTGATGCATTTTGATGATTATTTCATATGCAAGCCAGATGCGTGTGGTGCCATCGGCTTCTCGTCCTATCAGAAATGCACGGCTGAAATTCGCATGCTTGCATATGGAATTGCCGGTGATCTTGTTGACGAGTACGTGTGGATGAGTGAGTCCACGTGGCTAGAAGCAATGACAAGTTTTGCAGAGCCGTGGTGCAAGTGTTCGGCCCGGAGTACTTGAGGGAACCCAATGTTGCGGACATGACCCGGCTCTTGTCCATCAACGAGGCCAGAGGCTTCCCTGCGATGCTTGGGAGCATAGATTGTATGCACTGGGAGTGGAGGAACTGCCCATTTGTTTGGCAAGGGCAGTACAAGGGCCATGTTGGGGCGTGCACGGTCATTCTTGAGGCCATGGCATCACAAGATTTATGGATTTGGCACTCGTTCTTTGGCATGGCCGGCTCGCACAATGACATCAATGTGTTACAGCGGTCTCCGGTGTTCAACAGGCTCTCCAATAGCCTAGCACCCGAGGTGACCTATGAGATCAATGGCTGGGAGTACAAGAAGCCATACTATCTTGTTGATGGCATTTACCCTACCTGTACTACATTTGTGAAGACCATCTTCAATCCAAATGATGAGAAGAAGAAGTTTGTCAAGGATTAAGAAAGTGCTAGAAAAGATGTGGAGCGTGCATTCGGTGCCCTCCAGTCTCGATGGGCTATTGTTCGACACCCTGCTAGAACATGGGACAAGGACACCCTGTGGGAGGTGATGACAGCTTGTGTGATCATGCACAACATGATTGTGGAGGATGAACACGATCAGGGTATGCATGATCAAGCATGGCAGTTTCAGGGTGAGTTGGTTCACCTCCAGGGACCGTCCACATTTGCTCAGTTCCTCGACTTCCACCGTGACGTTCGTGAGAAGGTGGCCCATGTTTGGCTCCAAAATGATTTGATGGAGCATTTCTGGCAGCACTACGAAAACCAGTAGTTCCATTTGATGAACTACTGATTTCTTATTTATTTGATTTGTAAGACTATGAGTGGAACAAATTGTTATTTGTGAAACAATTTGTATTATTTGCTGAATTATTTGGATTGTAATAAATATTTGCTGAACTATTTGGATTGTATTATTTGGTGTGATTGATTATTTGGTGTGATTGATTATGTTCAAAACCCTGCCCAGGGCAAAAACACAGAGATCAAAACCCTAGCCGGGGAAAAAATATCAAAACCCTGGCCGGGGCGGACACAATGCGTCAGCCCGTTGGACGCAGTGGCCAGAAAACGCGGACATAGACCGGACGCGCGTCCGTTTTTCGACCCAAACGAACAAAACGCGGATCAAACGCGCGTCCGTTTGCGTCAGTCCGTTGGAGTCATCCTAACATTTCTTTCCTGAATCAGCTGCCTACATGTTCCGCATGCCCTCGCCAGTCGCCACTCGCCACTCGCCACTCGGTGCGCATGACATGGTCCACGCTATAGTCATTCTATCTAGTGAGGCGGCTTGTTTCTTGCTAGAGTCGAACACACAGGTCAGACAAGCAAAAGCACAGTCGTTTCATTAATATCCATGTCGTCTTATTCACTGCGCGATGCGTCATGTTATTACGCACTGGTGTCTGCACCGTGCATCCATGATCCAACCCCGGCTATTCGTAATTAACTGGCGCAGAGGAAAGATTTACAGAGATTTGAGGGTATAAACTGCAATCTTGTGCCATTACGAGGAGTACCTAAGGTCAGGGATGCTGATCGACAAAAATTACAACAGCCATGAATTGAGCCTTAAATGTCCAAAGGACCGGTTTCGGAGAATTTCGTCTATGAACTTTCCAAAGGGCCTAAATTTTTTCGCGCACAATCACTGCCAGCAAAGGTGTGCAGTGGAGAAGGTGTAACTAGTTCATGGTCCATGTAGCCATGTACGGGTGTCCATTTGCCCGGTATTTATCGCTCTGACTATATGGCCGCCATGCTCCCGTAGTACATGCTTAACTGCGATATTTTGTTGCACTGCTTACCTTGGGATCTCTTTTTGACTGAGACCGTAGGCACGACAAGAGGATGAATGATGGAGGGAGGAATATTTTTGCCATTTTTTAAATCCTATTTTAACCACTGGTTTGTTTTTTTACAAACACCACAAATTTCATTTCACAACCAAACTTGGCACGTATGTATAACAGTTGTATATGTTCATCATCAATTTGTTTCAGAACTTTTTGAAATATTTTATTATTTTCTGCGATTTTTATCCGTACAAGAACGTATGGCATCGGGAGCCATTTTGAATTTCCGTCCCCTTCCGCTGTCATGTATGTAGTGATAAAATCGGCAGGTGGGAGGCAAGGTACGTGGGATCAAGGTTTGCTCTATTCCGGCTAGATCGCATGGACGTTAGATCAAATACTAGGGACAAAAATTCTATAAAAAAACTAGGGATAAAATATTTGTGTCTCACACATTAATCAAGAACATTGTGGTCAACTAATATGAGGAAAATCAGATTAAAGTATATACTACAACATATCCAACAAAATCCTTAGTCAAGAAACCAAGATAACCTTACTGCAAAAATACTAAACCGTGATAACCCAAGAACCCAATGATTCTCTTCTCCTCCTCGATAAGCCCCATAAACATCATCCTCATTATCATCACTCTCATGACACTAAGCATCTAGTGACCCTGACTTACGATGAAGGGCTTGAATGCGCCAAAAACGAAGCACATCGATAAACCCCACCTTTGGTGGCATACCTAACTTGTTGAGTAGCCATAGCCACGTGGCTGTTGGCGGGCCGCCCTTGGGAACGCAAAATAACCAATGCATTGGAGAAGTCCTATACAACACTGATTTCTTTTCTTCTCAACTACACTAACACGTCGAAAATTTGTTTATAATATTTTGCTTAGAACTAAACATTGTGGATGGTCCAAGTTAATGTTTTGAGTATGTTGCATTGCAGCCTTTTGTAACAGGATTTATTACAAGCCCATTCAGATATAACCCTTAAGAGACAAATATATTGGTTGGTTGTCTCTTAGACTAAACTATTATCTAGTATTGCGCGTTAAGAACCAATAAATTGGAGGAGGCCAATACAACATTGCTTTTTTTTCTTCAAAACTACAGTATTACATCAGCAATTTATTTATAATATTGTGCTAAGAACTAAGCATTGTGGACGGCATAAATTAATGTTTTTGACTCTGTTGCACTGCAGCTTTTTAAATAGGATCATAGTTGTGTATATCCGAGAATGCAGCAATCGGGAGATTTAACCATGGAAAGTAGCTCGTTCTTTCTTGTTGGCTGCAAAAGGGAGGGGTTTTGTGGCTTGATTGTTAGGTGGGCGGTCTTCGTCAAAGCGATCTAAGAACACATCGCTGGAGCGACTGTCCTCCCCTAGCCGTCCAAACAAGACAATTTTTTTTTTGCGAGGAAGTCGCAATTACATCAGCCAAAACTCTTACAGAAAAGCCCAGAAAACATAAAAATTACAACGAAGTCCTTCTGAGCTTCGGCGTCGTCGTCGTCGAGCAGACCGCTGCGCCGGCGAAACCTGCCGCACCACCTCCGAAACCTTGGACTAGGAGGCTCCCCATCGCGACCAGGAAGGCGACGCTCCTCGGTACCTGAGCACCTCCACCCTGCACGACAGACAGCAACACCATCCTGGCCAACTGCAATCGCATCTTCAAAGACGTCAATCGCCGGATCCGCCACCTCTCGGACTCCGGCGAAGGGGAAACCAAACAAGACAGTTAAACACATACAGCTAAGATTGAAAGAATGTGGAGCATCTATAACACACCAGCATCCTATTTTGGCCATGATTGCTCATTTGCCCTGCCTCAGCGTTATAAATCTTCTATTCAACTGATTCTATCAGCTTATACGACTGGCTGTGGTCGAGGTTTAACAGCAGCAGGCAATAGTGGTGCTCGTTTTGTAACGCTTCCCTTCACGTTTCGATTCAGTATATCAAGTGCTCTGCGTAACTGACTTTTCAATACCCACGGCTACTTCATGAGTAAGAATTTTCAGACAGTTAGTTTCACTGTCTCAGGCACCGCGGCTACATCAGCCTACACAGTATAGCTGCATCATATTCTGACTGACAATTGCTCTGGCTGACAAGTAGTTCTGTAGTGGCAACGAGTATAGCTGCATCAGGTTTTCTAAGATAAGATTACAATGCCAAATTAAAAAGCATCTCTCTAGCACCTAGAATGTAGTGACTGCTGGTGTGCCATCCAAATATACATGTGAGATAGTACAGCTTCCCGACGATCTGAAGAATTATGTAACGGCACGCCTCACAGAGACGGTGAAGAGACCAACATCGCCTTTTGTGATGCTTACAAGGTGTACAACATACTGCCACTACCCGTTTCCTTCCTCTACCTTACAAAGAGAGAACAGAACATACAGAGCCAGCATCAATCAGATGTTGCATCTGTCGTACCCAGAGAACCACGAGTTGAGGTCGGTGCTCTTGGTGACCTCCAGTGATCCGTGAAGAGACCAACATCGCCTTTTGTGATGCTTACAAGGTGTACAACATACTGCCACTACCCGTTTCCTTCCTCTACCTTACAAAGAGAGAACAGAACATACAGAGCCAGCATCAATCAGATGTTGCATCTGTCGTACCCAGAGAACCACGAGTTGAGGTCGGTGCTCTTGGTGACCTCCAGTGATCCGTACTGGTGAAAGGCGTCCAGCTCCTCACCTTGCCATTGCTGATCACTGGGGCTACCACCAACAGTGTCATACCTGGGAGCAGACTCAAGATTGCTGGATGCAGCAGGCGGCAGTGTAGCATCATTGTGCTGGGAGCACTCTGCGAGGTGTTGATTTAGCGACACGATTTCCTGGTCATAGTTCTTTTTCAAGTTGTCGATCTCCTGATAGGCTTTCTCAGTCTCCTGCTCTGCCAACAAGGCTCGGTTCTGCAAAAGTAAGGCAGATTATTGTACTACAACTGGAAAATGTAATCTCAGTAAACTAATACAGCACAATGGCAAACTCAAGGACAATGTAACCATCAGCCCACAAATACCGCTCTGCACTTGCGATGCGCATTTTCATCCCACAGTTTTCTCATCTACATAACCTTCAGCTATATCTAGGTCTAGCTAAACGCTATTAGATCTCCCTCAAATGACAGAAATGGTGTGTTATATCTGCAAATGTGGGAAATTCGTACCTGGGCAAGTGTTGTCGCTTCCTCAGCCTCCTTCAACCTTACTAGCAATTCACCAGCTGCTTGGACAGCCTCAGCAGTATCCCTTAGCTGGTCCTGAAGGCCTTTGTTTTCTGCTCTCAGAACGGAGATTTCAGCACCAAGGGAGTTGATGAACCGTAGCTCAGCTCCTTTGACACCAGCTTTTGCAGCCCTCATCTTTACATCTTCGACACCATCACGGATCTTCCTGTGCATTGCAAGCAAACCAATATGCCTCTCTTCAAGTTCAGCGTACTGTTCCAAGATTCTAGCATGTCCCTGCATTGCTGTTTGTAATGCCTCCTTCAATTCCTCTGAACATTTTTTCTCTGAATCCAATTCCGACGTCAACTTTCTAACAAGAGATTTATTTGCTTCAAGGTCAACCCTGAGCTCTTCTGTGAGAGTAATCCATTTACTCTCAGCTTCAGCACAATCAGCAGTGTCCGCTATGTTAGTACCACCATCACCATCTTTCATTCCATGTGAAGGATTAATGCTCTGGCACAATTGAAGAGGAGGCCAGAGCCTGCGAATTGATGCAGACGACGAAAGCATATAATGCAACTGACTTTTCAGATGTTGTATCTCCTCTTGTAAAACTTCTTTCTCATCCATGTAATTCCTGCACAAGTCCAATTCCTGCTGGAGGACCTTCAGCTCAATTTCGACACGTAGGACTTCAGGATGGTTGTCATATTTCTTTTGGAGGATCTGCACTTGTAAGTTCAAGAAAATTAGCAATAAGAATGATGACCTAAAAAAAATATTGTTTGTTAATATAGGAGAAGAAATGGCAATTTCAGACAACCTTATGCTCATTCATAAGAGATAGGTACTCTTCGTGTATAAACTCATCAGTTGGTAAAGTTCCATCCATCAAGCTTTCAAGCCTGGCAATCTTTCCTTCCATTGTTTGTGCAATTACAGCATTGCATTCACGTCCGTGCTTATATTGTTGCACCTGGAATATCAGAATGGTTAGGGGTTAGGGGGGGAGAAATTAGTATATTGTTCCTGAAGAGAGAGAAAAACACTAACCAAACGATTTAGTTGTTGAATTTCTGCAGCCTGCTTTGCACACTGTTCATCACGTGCCATCTCTCGCCTTATCGATCCAGCCAGGACCTTCTCCACAGCCTACAGAAAAAGTTCAAAATGACTGATGCAGTTATTCTAACCAACGCACAAGAACTTCATTTGTGTGAACTTACTTTGAGAATTTGCTGCTGCTTTAGTTCATCACAAGGTACTGCTCCATCAGCTGGTACTAATTGCAGATCCCTGCAAGCATCAGCGTCCTTGCTCTCTTTTGCAGAAACCTCAACTAAACAAGTCGGAACAAGAGCCAGAGTGGTATCTCTTGCTGGAGATTCTTCAGGATCAGTCTGAGTCGCTACATCAACCTTGCAAGGCAGAACATCCCTGATTCTAGCATTTAACCCGACTGAGGCTCTCCTCCATGCACCATTATTTTGGTGACTCTCAATGACTTGAAGACCTCTCTGTATACTGCACGAGGTTTAACTTGTATCTGTCATCTCCAAGTTTATTAACATCAGCACATGATCTTTTTGTAGGCATCAAATTGTTATCTCCATCAAAAGCATCAATCTGTGAACAACCAGCATTTGTCACCCCTGAAGCCTGGAACATTTTGGAATCATCATCTCCAGCAGGGCATATTAACATATTTTCATGTTTACTGGGCTTTTCAACATCATTCTCATCTATCTCCATTTCTTCGTCGCTATCTTCTTTGATAGCCTGGAATGTAGTGGGGCGATTCAGGCTCATTTTTAGCAGATGCAAACTGCGCCTAGCATTCCATCCGGTTGAAAAGTTGCTGTTGCCTCCTTCCGAGCCTCCATTAGACTTCATGCGATGGAGTTCATCCTGCAATGAAACATTAGTGGTGAAACTCGAGCCAAAGAGCAAAACATTATGGAGAATTTTGTTGCCCATATGTACACTTGAACACTTAGCAGTTACCACCTTCAAATGTCTGATCTGCTCATGAAGTGCATTTACATCTTCCTCTTTTTGTTCGTTGACAACTGCATTGTTTTTTATAGCTTTAGCGCGTTGAGCAAACCTAAGAGTGCTTAATGTTTCACTCTTACATCTGTATAGTAACACAGAAAATATATTAGTGAAACAACATCAGAAGAAAAGAAAAACGACTTCTGGTTCAACTTGGATGATACCTTTCTGAGGGCGAAACAGCGCAAATCATCGCAAGCATTGCATTACCACCCAGAGATTCTTGTAACAAAAATGTCAGCTTTGAGTCGCGGTATGGAATGTGCCTCTGTTTTCCAGATTGTGAAATTTCTGCTAGTATGTTAATCAAATTTCTGCAGCGACAAAAACATATCAATCAGAACCTTAAACTTCACCCCCATTAGAACATGTATGAACAAGGTGGTTTTTCATTTTACAGCAAACAATATGTACACGGATCAAGCAGCAAATATATCTGCCTTAAACAAATACACCATGTCTTACAAAAGAGGTCTCACAAATAAACATGTCTGTAGAATGTTAGAACTAATCTTGTCATATGTATATGAAGAAGGAAAGATTGTAAGCCAAGATGTAGCCTCAAGCATATATATGAAATATAGAGCATATATGTGTCTGTCATATATGCATATGTGTTAGTGTGTGTGAAGCACAACCTTATTAGAAGGGAGCTAAATGATTTAGCTCCAACAATTGGAATCAGAGCCGCAAGGTTCGGGGCCGTGGTGCGCGACGGACGGAGGCTGCGGAGGCGCTGCGTGGTGGCGCAGCGGCCACGGCGGCGCGGCAAGAAGGCCGCGGAGGTCCTGTGTTGTGGCGCAGGAGCCGCGGTGGCGCGGCATGGCGGCGGTGTGGAGGTGCTGCGCGGCCACGGAGGCCGTAGCGGCGCCATGCGACGGCCATGGAAGCAGCGACCAGCGTGAGCACGGTGGCGACCGGCGTGTGTGTGCGTTCCGGTTGTTCCGTGTGTCACCGGCGGAGAAGAAGCTCGGCGTGTGTCGCCGAGGAAGAAGACCGCGTCCTGGGCACGCAGGGCCGGCCGTGTTGATCCCGTCAGCGCGCGGTCATGGTCACGAGCTGGGGCGTGTGGAGCGTGGCGACGAGCGAGTTAGGGGGAGGACCAGATCGAGCTGCTCGAGACGGCCGCGTTGCTTGCGTCAGTGCGCGGCATGTGCGTGAGCTGAGGGCGTGCCGATCGTGGCGTAGTGGGTGCGTTGACGCGTGAGTGCGCGTCGTGGTCGCGGTCGTGGCGACGTATGTGCGGGCCACGGTTATATATCTCCACCCCCTGTAACTCCGTTGAAACACCACGAGGTTGAGCTCGGGTGGAAGAAAGGCGTCAGTGCGCCGAAAAGAGAAGCTGAGGCGTGTGTCGCCGGAGCTTGGCGTTTGTCGCCAAGGAAGAAGATGGAGTCCACGTCAAGCTTGGTGGTGGTCGTGGTGGCGGCCACGACGACGACGATGACGGGAGCTGCAACAACTCCGGCGACGGCAACGGATATGACAAGATTAAGGGGGAGATTGTTAGAACTAATCTTGTCATATGTATATGAAGAAGGAAAGATTGTAAGCCAAGATGTAGCCTCAAGCATATATATGAAATATAGAGCATATATGTGTCTGTCATATATGCATATGTGTTAGTGTGTGTGAAGCACAACCTTATTAGAAGGGAGCTAAATCATTTAGCTCCAACATAGAAAAATTGCAGTTAGCAAAGATCCGACTTAATTTTTAAATTAGCGATTAGTACAGATAGAACCATACCCGAGTGCTGAGAGTGACCGATTTATATTTCCTGCTTCTTTCAGGCGATCACCAACTGCATGAGTTAGCTTTTGCCGCTCAGATCCAGCAAGATCCACTAAATTTATCCTGCTTATTCTGATGCTGTTTGAGCCATCTTCCCGATTCTATAGAACAATAACAAACCATTAATGAACTAAGAGATGTATGTCAGCTGAAACTAGCAATGATCAAAAACAACAATTATTGGGAATTTGGTGTAAGGATGGATATAATTAACGTATTTTCTATTTGTGGAATGGAATGAGATCGTCCATCACCACCTCCTCGCTCTTAAGCACAAGGTTAGTACGAAACTGAGAATGGAGTCATCGCACCAAAATCACTATATGATCCTATACGGACCAATCCATTAAATGCACCATTAACAATATATTAATATGAACAGAAGAAGGGAGTGCAGGAACAGATTTATCGTATTTATGTAGACAAAAAAAGTTGACTTGGTGTTGTTTTTTAGTAGAATTGAGACCTCCAGTTACAGTTTCCGGGCAAAGGAAGCAACTATGATAGAATAGTGTGTCCCAAGACAACAAATCCTATTAATAGGAACAGAAGAGAATGGGAGCTTGAGCAGAATAGCTTGTTTCCCATACCATTCAGAACAAAGTGCAACTATTCTGAATGTGCCTTGCAGCTATCATAGAGCACACAAAGCTCCTTTGTTTGGTACATAAATTTGCAGAAATGGATTAAACTACATATTTACCAGGGCATAACCGAAGCAGTAAATGCAGAATGAGAATAATAATCACTAGTAGAAGAAAGACAAGAAAGGATAGAGAATCACCGCCAAATGGACGGGAACATGTACTGCAGGTAAAATAGTTGCGCCCCACATAATACGATTAATGAAACTACAAAGTAATAAGCCCAATTCAGCAAATACTTTTGATTCCAATTTTATAACACTTGTAAAAACACAATGAGACCATCAAAAGTTGAGAACATTTGCTGGAGTAAAATAGATTATAGTGTAACATAAGTCCGACTTCAACAACTACCTTTGATTCAGATTTAATGACACATGTAAAAACACAATGCGAGCGTGAACTATCTGCATTCGCACTTGTTGACCCGGTTCTCCTGTTTGCCAGTCCCTGCACGAAGTACGAAATCAAATTAAGACAGATTATGATGCATAGATATGAGGGTTGCTGAAAAGTCCACTATAATCATGGTGAAATAAGTGTGCAGCTATTTGTGATTAGATTTTGCAGAAACAAGAGAATGCAGCATCTGTAAATGAAGTACTGGCAATAAAAATCATCCAAGATAGTACTACTGTCTTCCAAACCGACCAGAACTTGTTTACATAAAAAACAGAGACATGCAAAAAGCATTTACACATAGTCATTTGGAGAAGCAAATAGATAAAAGAGCTTGGACCAGGGCAACTAGTACTCTATTATTCCACAGACAGACGGCAAAGAAACAACATCTGGCACGGTTCTAAGTTCTACTCCTCCCGATGACTGGGCACTCATAACCTCTGGTGGGACCATGGTAGGCCTGCCTCCAATGTTAGTACACAATCCACATAATTGACAGAGCACAGTACACCACAAGATGTAATGCTAGGGAAATAAATCTAAGCTTAAGATATACAAGCTCATTAAGCAGTTAAGATCAGTTTACTGATAAGTGATAATACAATAATGTTCAGAATTATATTTGAGGAACTGAGAGCGTAAGTACTAAACACAGCAATTTCAGTCAATACTCATCAGTGCAAATATATGAGACCAAATACATATCAGTAATTTTTTTAGATGTCAAAATCAAGATACACACACCTTCACTAGCAGCTGAGTTACATCCTTCATAGTGAAAACGAACTCCTTTGTCAATGATTCAACATAAACACAAGCAGTTTTAACATCCTCTCTAATCTGCCAACAAATAGGTCACATCAGTAAAACAGTAAAAATAAATATGCTACTATATTTCGCAGTTTGCATTTCACCTGAAGATTTTTTTGCATGGGATCTAGCAAATCAGTTATCTGCTCATTGTAGATCTGTACATAGCAATGAAGATGGATAAGATTTTCTTTCACCAACGAAAACAACAACTGCAAATATGTTTTAGGTACTAAGAATGGAAATTGCCTCGAGAAAAGAGCAGGTGCAATTGTATGTTAGCTCTTTGTCTATATGTTTCCCTTGTTCCTGCAGATGAGATAGTAGCAAGTTTTATCTTCAAGTAATAAAACTCTAGACACGAAAGACAGCTTAGGAATTCATCAAATTACTTCTTTAATCCGGGAGAACAACTGCTCAAAAACCCGGGGTGTCAGTCCCCTCTCGCAGCCCATCGAGTCTCCTGAAAGTGCAGAGAGAGGGCCCCACATTGTGTATGTCTTTCCACTCCCAGTCTTTCCAATATGATCAGGAAAACGATAAATTAGTCAATATGTTCCCAACAGTTAGTTATAAGATGATATAAATGTCAAGTTAAGGTAAAGTCACCTGGCCATAGGCAAATATCGAACTGTTGAACCCCGACAAGCAATTCTCAACAAGCGGTAGTCCAACAAGCTTGAATAGCTCTTCCTACAGATTCCAAACAATTAGATCACACTAGTTCAGAAACTTAGTAAAAAATGGAAGCACATAACAATTATGATCTACCAAGAAAAAAATACAGAAACTAAATTAACAAACTTAAACCCCCCAGCCCTACCCCAAAAATGTACTTGCACATTAACCGTAAAACTGTAAAAACAACAAATAGTAATTTCCAGTCAGACCACACGAGACCCGGACCGTAAACGTGCTAGCTAAATCACCCTACAGACATTCTAAAACCAGCAAATAAATAAAATTTCTGGCTTATATCCACCAAGGAGAATGACCAGCCCAATTACGCCACTGCGGTATCGAGTCTTATCTGTCTCAGTTTTACTGTCATTCATAAGCGCGGGGCAGAAGAGTACAGCACAGGTTCGATGGGAGTCGGGGCCAACCTGTAACCGTGAACGTGCTAAATCCACCGAATAACACCAACATTTAGCTAACCCCTAATCCATACGGGCCCACAGAAAGCTTCACCGCGCAGAAAGGTAACGCTTCTAATTAGCCTCAAACTGCAGCATCAACCTCACCTGCGTGGAGGCCGCGTCGGCGACGGCGTCGAAGGTGAAGTCCTGTCCCTGGATCGCGACCGAGTTGGTCGCCATCTTGCGCACGCAGGCCTCGGGGCCCCGCGCATCCTCCCCAGCCTCCTCCCCCTCCACCGGGCACGGCGGCCGTATCCTCACCACCACCTGCAACACCAAATGGCACGCGTACACCCCGCGTCAAGCCAGATCTAGCTAGCGGCGCACCGAATCCAAACAGCTCGAAAACCCTAGACCCTACCTGGACCCCAGAGTCGGCGGACGCGGGAGCGGCTTCGGGCGCCGGGACCACGGCGGCCCTCGCGGGGGACACGTCGAGCTTCCTCTTGAGGGGATTCGACGACGGGGGCCGCGGGGGCAGGCTCCGGTTGCGGGTGGCGAGCGGCTTGGCCGCGGAGGAAGGGGAGCGGTAGGGGGACGCGTGGTCGTGGGGGTGGTGCGCCGGGGAGGAAGGGTCCACGTTCTCCTTGGGGAAGCGCGGCGCGGCGGAACCTCGCCGCCGGAGACGGGGGGTGGCGGCGGCGTGGTGGGGTGGCGCGCGTGCTTGGAGAAGAGGGACCTCATGGCTGCGGGGACCAGGCGGAGAGGAGGAGGGGGGAAGAGACGTTGGGGATGAGAGAGGGGGGAGGGGGGAGATTTTGAAAAATTTCGAAGGGAAGAGGAAGGGGAATGAATAATGGATGGGTCCGATGGGATCTCGCCTTGGGCGCTGTGTGTGTATGCGAGTGGGTGGGGGCAGCCAGTCAACTCGGCCGGGCGAAGCATCGGACGCCACGTGTGGGGTCCTCCTGACAGGGCTGTCGACACCCGGTGTGTCTTCTGCAGTTCTGCTAGAGCACGTTCGAAGTTTGAACCAGCTTTTGAAATTTTCATTTCAGCAACTTTGAATTTTTCATATGGAGAGGATTTTTTTAACAACTGAAGTGGTTCAAAATGCAAAATACAGCGTTTAGTACAAAGCCAACTAATAGCAAAATGGAGATGACAGGACAATTTGTGGCTCTATGAGCTCAACAAATAAAACAATGGATTGGTTTAAGCTCTTCCTAAGCACTTGTTTTATCCAATTGTGAGCGACGTCATTAAGGTGTCTCTTGATGTGTAAAACCATAAACACAGAGTTGAAGGTTGAGAAGTAAAAGGAGAAATCCGCCCAGATAGGGGCCTGCAAGAATCTTGCAAGTGTGTCCCTAGAGTTACAGTGTAGCACGGGATGGTTTAAACTCTAGGAGGCCGCCACCTTCATACTAGATTTTGTTAAGAAAAGATGGGCTATGAGTTCGTAGGTGTTGCGCCGTCATCCCCGCATATGCTAATGCTTTGGCTTCCGCCTAGAACAAAGAGGAACAAAATGGCGCAAAGGCTTATATCATTACTTTGCACTCCTTCCCTTGCAGCTCAGCTCTGGTGAAGATTCCAATCCCCGTGGCCTGATTATGATCATACCTCAGGATTGACCTGCATTTCTGCGCAACACGTGAAAAAAGGACATGCCAAATTTATATCAGTTTGTATGGTTGTCCCTTATTGTAGGCCTTGCTGGCGGGTTGGCGCTGCTTGCACCTTATTCTTTTCTCGAACCTGAAAATTTTCGAAAACATTAACACACAGTTATAAGTTATAAGCAAGCGCTTGGGCATAAACATTAATTTGATACGGCTCCCCTGATTTCGTGTTACAAAGGGGGGGTCATTCCTACACTTCCAAATGCACCACGTGAAACTAAGGATATTTTCAAGAGAAGCATGTGGATGATTCATACGTTGCAAGTTAAAATAATTTGAGTTAGAGAGGAAGAGTCTTGGACAATAAATTTAGTTCAGATTTACCATGGATGAAGATACCAAGGTGCTTTGACAAAGGGAAGGTAAACAATAGGTGAACGTCATTCTCCTCTAAACCGCATCTGGAACAAAACTTACGGATATGATTGGCGAATTTTCCTGCACTAGCACTTGTGGGAAGGGCTTTCCGAAGAAATCGCCAAGCAAAAGTTTGGATCCTTGGAATGTTTGTTTGGTCTTCCAAATCTGCTCCAAAAGTTGGGTCATTGGTAATGTTTCTGCCGGTCTTAGTTGCTCCTCCCTATATAGTTCCAATAAACAAGCACGATAGGAACTCTTTTACTTGCAAATATCGTTAGTTTTTTGCCTATGGCAAAGAAAGTCTTGGTTGTCGGAGGTAATGATAGGAGTTCCTTTAATGCTCATAACCATGGAAGGACTCACAAGTGAGACTAGATTGGCTTTTTAGAGCAAGTTCAATAGTACAGGCAAGAGATGGATATAAGAGTTTGCCATGTCATCAATAACTAACCATAGTCAGCATGTATAATAGTTAGTTACAAAAATGTGTTACTTTATTGAGACATGGCCCATGACCCACTCTCACAATGTGCGTAGGATCATGTGCTAGAGCTGCCTCCTGCATGAGAGCCCACTCCTCTTCTCTCCTCCATCTCATCCAAAAAAAATATTATTTAAACCCTTATAGCATGCTTACATAAGCTTATTGTACTTGCTCTTAGGCTTTTTGATTAGCGAGCCAAAGATCCTTGACATTTGCATGATAGATATAGCTCGGATCATGTATGATTAGCTCTGTTGGATGTATGCCCGAGAGACAATAAATATACATTTGTTTCATGATTAATGTATTATGCTTTTATGCTATAACTGCTATGGTCTATAAATATGTGATTTATAGGGAAGCTCATACGCACGTGTAGAAACATAATCAACCCTTTTACCCTTTGTCATGTCTCTGACAAACTCGTTAATACTGGATGACCTAGCTTTCCGGTCATGGACACAAGTATGTGTCATTATTAATGAGAGCACATTGTTGTCTCAACAATGTGACTGGGAAGACCCAAAATAAGATATACTACGAGATCAAGGTTTTGGTGTATATGATATAGCCTTAGATTGATCTACTTGTTTATTACTTAGACCATGAGAATTTATGGTTGTGTATATTCGAGAGATTGCTTTGGCACAGTTAAACGTCACGGCCGTAACTGGTTGGCCATAAAGGCTGTCGCTGGGTTATCTTGAAGATATGCATTTAATCATAGTAGTTCGAGAATGGGAATTGCTCCTCTGTATAACAGAGAGATACATCCTGGATCCACTCTAGTGGGAAGGTATCCATAGATAAGTCTGCGCAGACAAAGGTCATGATATTATATCATGGGGATACTGGAACATGGGAAAATAGCAATGGCATCTCGCCGGTAACGAGGATAAAGTGACATAGTGAATGAAAGTTATCATTCATGGTAATGTCAAATATCTCGCCTCGGGTGGTAGATGAGTATCGTGAAGTAATGGGAATATACTTGATAGTTAAACAGGTTCAACAGAGTGTTCTTCGTTAACGATAGCAGTCATTCAGGTCGTCCATGTATCTGACCCTAACCGGTGATTGGATAGGCAATTCCAATTATAGCTACCCGTTATCGAACCTGTAGAGGTCACACACTTAAGTCGTCATTGTCTGCTGTATACGTTGGAGGTTAGGAGTAGAGGAAGAGTATCATTCGGTATGTTCCGGCATGATAGAATTATGTTCAGAGATTTGATCAAAGTAATATTGAGAAGGTATCGGATTTATTCCGATGGAAATATTTCTCCAAAGTTTTGTTTGCGGACACTGGGTGTCCCGAATCATATAAATAGTTTACATGATAAATTAATTAATTCTAGGAATTAATTAAACAAAACAAATTAAAAGGAAAAATATAAAATAACCGGAGCCCACTGACACATCTCAAACGTATCTATAATTTTTTATGTTCCATGCTTGTTTTATAACAATATCGCATGTTTTATTTGCATTATATATCACTATTATGCATTTTCTGGAACTAACCTATTAACAAAATGCCACAGTGCCAGTTCCTGTTTTCTGTTGTTTTTCCGTTTCAGAAAAGCTAGTCGGAAAATATTCTCGGAATTGGACGAAAATCAACGTACATCAATATTTCACCGACACGTCCACGGAGTCCAAAGGGGGAACGGAGAAGCGCCAGGGAGGCGCCACACCACCCTAGGGCGCGACCCACATGTCTGGCGCGCCGAGGGGTGGTGTGGGCCCCTCGGTTGCCGCCTTACGCCGCCCTTTGGACCATATATTGCCTCCGCGGAAAAAACCCTAAAAAAAGAAGGATTTTACGAGAAACACTCCAGAGCTCCGCCGTCATCGAAACCTAGTTTCGGGGGTAAGAAGATCTCGTTCCGGCGCCCTGCCGGGATGGGGATTGACCCCCGGAGCCTTCTCCATCGACGCCACCGCCTCCACCATGCTCCGTGAGTAGTTCCCCCATGGACTACGGGTTCTAGCTGTAGCTAGTTGGTATTCTCTCTCCCATGTACTTCAATAGAATGATCTCATGAGCTGCCTTACATGATTGAGATCCATATGATGTAATCGGTGTTGTGTTTGTTGCGATCCGATGAATTGTTACATTATGATCAGTCTATCCATTAAGGTTTGCGAGTTATTGTTGCTGCAATCTTGTTGTGTTTAATGCTTGTCACTAGAGCACGAGTGGCATGATCTTAGATTTAAACTCTATAATTGCTGCTTAGATTGTATCTACATTTTGTTTGCACATGTCTTTGTCCGGAACCGAGACCCCGGAGTGACAGCAACTGGGATAACCGGACGGGATGGTTTTGATATGAGGATCACATGTTTTCACTAAGTGCTAATGCTTTGCTCCGGTGCTCTATTAAAAGGAGTACCTTAATTACCAGTAGTTTCCTTGAGGCCCCGCTGCAAACGGGCTGGTAGGACAAAAGATGTTATGCAAGTTTCTCATTGCGAGCACGTATGACTATATATGAAAAACATGCCTACGTATGATTAATAGACCGGATGTTCTGTCTTAATGCTATTTCAATTCTGTCAATTGCCCAACTATAATTTGTTCACCCAACACTTGTTCTTGGAGAGTTACCTCTAGTGTAGATAGCTGGGAACCCCGGCCCATCTGTAATCATCATTGCTTTCCCGTCAACTCCACGCAAGCAACTATTTTCTGGTGCCATTGCCTCTGTGTTACTGCTACTATTACTCTCATATTACTGCTGCTTTCACACCACGTTTGTTACTAGTGCTTTCTCAGGTGTGATGGAATTGACAACTCCGCTGCTAAGGCTTATAAGTATTCTTTGTCTCCCCTTGTGTCGAATCAATAAATTTGGGTTTTACTTCCCTCGAAGATTGTTGCGGTCCCCTATACTTGTAGGTCATCACCCACCGAAAGGAGGCTGCCGAGTGGGCCCGTAGGACCCACAAGGCAGCCGCGCCACTTGTGGCGGGTGGGGCCCGGCGGTGGGGCCCATGATGGGGCCCGCCAGGGGCGGACGACGCGAGCGACCGAGGTGGGCCGAGCCCACCAAGGCGCGACGCTGCGGACGGCGCCAACGACCGAAGTGGGTCGAGCCCACCAAGGCGCGGCAAGGCGCGGGCGCGGCAGACGGGCGTGGTGGGCTAGGCCAAGCCCACCCGCAGCCGACGTGGGCCGAGGCGAGGAAGTCGGGTGGGCCACGGCGGGGGCCACCTTGGCTGCGGTGGCAGCAAGGCAAGGAGGGGGGAGCGAGTTGGAGTTGGACTCCAACACCTCTCCCATACCGAATTGGGAGTTGGGGTTCTACCCCTTCCCAAGTCCCCCTACCCCTTGGGCCACCTATATAGACCCCCAAAGCCCTCTCTATTTGGACACACAATTTAGAGACATATTTAGAGTCTCTCCTACCTCAGGGGTTTCTCTGAGGTCTAGATCTAATCTCTCTCTCCCTCTCCCATGTGTTGGGGTTCTCTCCACCTCATGTACACCAGTAGCTCTTAACTCTGGCACGGGAAGCGCTGCTGGACTCTGACGGACGTACGTGTGCGAGCTCTCAGAGGGGTGAACGTCATAGACGTGTGACCCTCACTCTGCTGGATCAATAAGGATGTACGAGGGATCGACAACATTCTCACCGCCAGGCTTGGCTGTGAGAATCTACATCAGGCTTCATCGACATCGTCATCGACACCCGTTTCGCATCTTCGTGTCGGTAACGATAGTACTAACCCTGCTTGTATCTTCATAGTTGTTCCTGGCTGTTGCGTGGTCAGAAAATTTAAATTCTGGTACGTAACCCAATAGTAGTATCAGAGCGATCTATGCGTAATACAGGTACGTACTAGAGCACCTAAGTCGGTGCGGGCACTGCATAAGTTTGTGCGGGTATGTCATGAACTCTTCTGACATTTAGATTATTTATGATTGCTTCCCAATAAACTGTTGAAGATTGTTTCCAACGGCATAGTTTGATTTTACGGACTTCTGGCAATCCGCGGACCTTCGGCTGCTCCTAGTATGCTTGTCGGGCCAACGAAGTGCTTCAGTAGCTCCGGGTCTTTCTATAGTTGTCTCGTTGACTCGCGGTGGAAAGGGCATGTGGACTGGGTCCACACGGGGGTCACGCGCACCAGTGATCGTTTAGATTGGGACCCGCAACGTTTTCGTAATGTTGGGATGTCAATCACCCCGCAATGTCAATCTAGCAACATGAATAGTCATGCTTGGTTCTTGCGTAGGCAGTTACGGTTTTACACGGTAAATCCTAAAGCCTCGTAAAAATTGCAAAGACAACGTTAGCAGGACGTCTAACTCGTTTTTGGGCATGTGATGTGATGTGGTATAGTCCGTTGTTTTGGAATTAACGGTTTGTTCATTGTTGTTCTTTTGACCTGCGAGTCAATTAGAAGCATGATGGTCCTATACCACGTGATTGCTATCTCGGCCTGCGTGCCACATGTTTTTCTTTTTCCTAGAAAGGTAGGAGAAGGACATGGTGATAGCGTCGTAGACCTCGACGACATGGAGTGGCATGGAGAAGGAGTTCTTTACCCAAAGACGAAGAGGACTATACTACATCACTTCATTGTGAAAGTTTATTCCTTTTTGTAGTTAGCACTCTTTTTGATTGCGCATAGTCGTGATTATTAGGGTGATTCCTCTGGAAAAATATCAAGGTGTTCGTGCTCTTCCAATTGTGGCAGCGTCAAACCAGGTGCTTGTCCCCGGGCTTCATGTACCATGATCCGAGCGGGCCAAGGATTTGGGAGGCGTGCATGGAACGTACATGCAGCGTTATAACGATTGGTTGTCTTGAAGTCCGGGCATAACTAGTTATGAGTTCGGAGCACATCCATCGAAAGATGAACGGAAGTCACGGCAGGAAGTGATTGGCAAGTTGGCCTACCCCTTAATCATAGTTGGTTGAGCTGTATCCAGTTAACCATCTATAGATGAGTGAGGATTCCGAATCACTGTTAAACTGGTCTTGAGGAATATCAGTTTCAGTGGGAGCACATAAGTTAAATAGTATCTTTTAACTTGTGCAAATTAATCATGAAAAAGACTAATAGGAATTTGCTATCATTGTAGATCAAAAGCCTGTCAACATTAATCTGATTTGTGAGATGGAAACTTTAACTGTTAATGGCAATAATTTTGTAGATTGGATCTGCACCCTTAGAAGTAGACTTAGAGAAGGAAAGAAGCATATGTTCTAGATGCACCTTCCTCAGAAGTGTCATAATGACAATACGTTCGTGATGAAAAAGCAGTAAGAAAGTTTATGTTAGCTCACATGGACAGACAGCTGCACACTCACTTTGAGAAAGTTAGTGCATATGATGGGCTCACAGAGCTGCAAGGTCTGTTCCAGGAGAAAGTTAAAAGTGCTTGTTTTACAATCACTAAACTTATCTTCAGTTGTAAGCTAGACATGAGGGGCTCGCTCAACGACCACTTGGCTAGCATGATTAAGCTTAATCAAAAGTTGGAAGATCTAGGTTTTCCAATGAATGCCCAAGCGCATCGTGTAGTGTTGCTAATGTCACTTCCACCGCCTTACAGCGGGTACATTCAAAATTCTAATTTGATTGGAAGTGATATAAGCATGGATGAGCTTGCCAAAAGTTGATCAAGGCGGAAGCTAAGATCAGGAGCTGCAAAAGGGTTGGTTGGACTAACAAGTCATCACAAACTAGGGAGGAAGGGGATCTCAATTTAGTGGAAAGATTGGGGACTGGACATCCAGAGTCATTAATGTGTTATGTGTACTTAACTGGTCCTCACTGTGATTCTTGGATCTTTGACACCGGATCGGTTGCTCATATTTGCAACACGATAATGGTTTAAAAGATGTGAGGAAGTTAAGTCCAGGAGAAGTGTCCATGAGGGTTGGAAACGGAATGCAAGTTAGCGTTCGTTCCATCGGTACCATGAACCTTCACTTACCTTCAGGATTCATATTGGAATTGAGTAATTGCTACTATGTTCCGACATTGAGCAAGAACATCATTTCAGGGTCACGACTTTTACGTGACGGGTATTCTTTTAATTCTAGAACAATGGTTGTTCGATTTATTATAAGAATGCATTCTACGGAACTGCCGCTTTAGTGGGAGGTCTGTTTGTGTTGAATCTTGGAAGGGAAGAAGATGTCTTACACATTAATGCAAAACGACTGAAAGTAGTGAAAGATGATACTTTCACTTGGCACTGTCGTCTTGGGCACATCGGGAAGGGCCGCATGAAACAACTTTATCAAGATGGGTTGTTGCAATCATTTGATGAGAATCATTTGATAAGTGTGAGGCATGCCTGATGGGTAAACTGGCCAAGACACCGTTTGATGGGATTGTTGAACGGGCTACGGAATTATTAGAGATCATACACACTGATGTGTGTGGGCCTTTAAACATTCCAGCACGCGGTGGCTACCTTTATTTTGTGACATTTACAGATGATTTAAGTAGATATGGTTATATCTATTTAATGAAGCAAAAGTCAGAGACCTTTGAGAAATTCAAAGAGTTTAAAATAGGTAGAAAATAAGCATGGCTTAAAGATAAAGAACCTACGGTCTGACCGAGGAGGTGAATATCTGAGTTATGAATTCAGTCAACACATGAAGGATCATGGAATTGTTCCTCAATTAACGCCGCCTGGAACACCGCAGAGGAACGGAGTTTCAGAGAGACGTAATCGAACTCTTATGGATTCGGTACGGTCTATGATGGCACTGTCTGATTTACCACTATCTTTTTGGGGATATGCACTAGAAACAGAGCTTACACTTTAAACAGATCATCATCCAAAGCAGTCAAGACAACTCCTTATGAGATATGGATGGGTAAACCACCCAACCTACAACACCTCAAGGTTTGGGATGCGATGTTTATGTTAAACGATTGCAGTCCACAAAACTTGAGCCAAGGTCTGACAATGTGTATTCGTCGGGTATCCTAGGGATACCGTTGGATACCAGTTTTATAACAAGTCGAGAGCAAGGCTTTCATTGCTCGAGGAGGTGTATTTCTTGAGAAAGAATTTCTTTCAAAAGAAGTCAGTGGGAGGACGGTAAGTCTCGAGGAGATATTACAATCTTCAACCGAGATAGTGGGGAAAGTGGGATGGAAGTAATTCCAGACACTGACCCGCACTGATGGAGAACAGGATCCTCCTCCGGATGAATGCTACTCCAGTCAGGTCTGAAACTCAAATAAGAAAGGGAACTAGAATTCGCGAACAACCTCGGTTTTTCGAGAATGAAGTTTTCTTACTTGAGAATGTCGAGCAAGAAGTTTTCATCATAGATGAAGTTCTTCTTCTCGAAGATGACGAACCTGCATGTTATAAGGAGGCAATGGATGATGTAGATTCCAACAAATGGCAAGTTGCCATGAATTCTGAAATGAAGTCCATGTACGACAATGAAGTCTGGGATTTGGCTGAACCTGCTGAGGACATAAGACCAATCGAATGTAAATGGATCTTCAAGAAGAAGACAAATGCGGATGGTAATGTTACCGTCTATAAAGCACGCCTTGTCGCAAAGGGTGTTCGACAAATTCAAGGTGTAGACTACGAAGAGACTTTCTCTCCCGTAGCAATGCTGAAGTCTGTAAGGATTATGCTAGCAATAGCTGCCTATTATGATTATGAAATCTGGCAGATGGATGTCAAAACGGCTTTCCTTAATGGAAAATTAACTGAGGACGTGTACATGGTACAGCCCAAAGGTTTTGTCGATCCAAAGAATCTTAGCAAAGTGTGCAAGCTAAAGAGATCTATTTATGGTCTCAAGCAAGCTTCACGGAGTTGGAATATCCGATTTGATGAGGTAGTCAAAAGTTTTGGCTTTACTCAAAATTTCGAAGAGACTTGTGTATACAAGAAAGAAAGTGGGAGCTCAATTGCGTTTCTTATTCTCTATGTCGATGATATTCTGTTGTTAGGTAATGACAAAGAATTTCTTGAGGAAGTTAAGGCTTCATTGGAAAAGAGTTTTGCGATGAAGGACTTAGGGGAGGCTGCGTACATATTAGGCATCAAGATCTATCGTGATAGAGACAGACGCCTAATCGGTCTCAGCCATAGTACATACATAGAAAAGGTGTTGAGATTCAGCATGGTAGACTCCAAGAAAGGCATATTACCAATATCGCCTGGAGTCATCTTGAGCAAGAGGCAATGTCCCACGACATTGCTGAGCGAAAAGAGATGATGGATGTACCTTATGCTTCGGCAATAGGTTCAATCATGTATGCTATGACTTGTACAAGACCGGATGTGTCTTATGCCCTAAGTGTTACCAGCAGATATCAATCTGAGTTTGGTAATGTCCATTGGATAGAAGTTAAAAACATTCTGAAATACCTCAGGAGAACTAAGGACATGTTCCTAGTCTATGGAGGAGATGAGGAGCTCAGAGTAAGGGGTTACACTGACTCAGGATTTCAGTCTGATCCAGACGATTCCAAAGCACAATCAGGTTACGTGTTCATTCTTAATGGCGGTGCAATTAGCTGGAGAAGCTCCAAGCAAGGCACAGTGGCAGACTCTACAATGGAGGCGGAATATGTGGCGGCATCGGAAGCAGTCGGATAGTTTCTGGATAAAGAAGTTCATCACTGAACTAGGAGTGGTTCCTTCGGCGGTAGATCCCATCGAGCTCTATTGTGACAACAGTAGTGCGGTGGCTCTAGCGAAGGATGAGGTCTCACAACAAAGCCAACACATAGAACGCAAGGATCACCTCATCAGAGATCATGTAGCAAAAGGGCACACTGTCATACGTAGAGTTCATACTGATGACAATGTAGCTGATCCTATGACCAAGGCGCTTGCACGCTTGAAGTTTGAGCCTCACCGATTGAACATCGGATTAAAAGAGGACTTGATGTAATACTAGTTATTGTATCTAGTGCAAGTGGGAGAGACTGTTGGATGTATGCCCGAGAGACAATAAATATACATTGTTTCATGATTAATGTATTATACTTTTATGCTATAACTGCTATGGTCTATAAATATGTGATTTATAGGGAAGCTCATACGCACGTGTAGAAACATAATCAACCCTTTTACCCTTTGTCATGTCTCTGACAAACTCGTTAATACTGGATGACCTTGTTTTCCGGTCATGGACACAAGTATGTGTCATTATTAATGAGAGCACATTGTTGTCTCAACAATGTGACTGGGAAGACCCAAATAAGATATACTACGAGATCAAGGTTTTGGTGTATATGGTATAGTCTTAGATTGATCTACTTGTTTATTCCTTAGACCATGAGAATTTATGGTTGTGTATATTAGAGAGATTGCTTTGGCACAGTTAAACGTCACGGCCGTAACTGGGTGGCCATAAAGGCTGTCGCTGGGTTATCTTGAAGATATGCATTTATCATAGTTAGTTCAAGAATGGGAATTGATCCTCTGTATAACAGAGAGATACATCCTGGATCCACTCTAGTGGGAAGGTATCCATAGATAAGTCTGCGCAGACAAAGGTCATGATATTATATCATGGGGATACTGGAACATGGAAAAAGTAATGGCATCTCGCGGTAACGAGGATAAAGTGACATAGTGAATGAAAGATCATTCATGGTAATGTCATATATCTCGCCTCGGGGTAGATGAGTATCGCGTGAAGTAATGGGAATATACTTGATAGTCAAACAGGTTCAACAGAGTGTTCTTCGTTAACGATAGCAGTCATTCAGGTCGTCCATGGATCTGACCCTGACCGGTGATTGGATAGGCAATTCCAATTATAGCTACCGTTATCGAACCTGTAGGGGTCACACACTTAAGTCGTCATTGTCTGCTGTATACGTTGGAGGTTAGGAGTAGAGGAAGGTATCATTCGGTATGTTCGGCATGATGAATTATGTTCAGAGATTTGATCAAAGTAATATTGAGGAGGTATCGGATT